>VNJR01006838.1:0-27184 GCA_008042585.1 Drosophila punjabiensis
TCTTTAAGGCAAAATTTAAAGAAATTTTCATTAATTAAAACTGTTTCTTTTTTAAAACAAAATCAATTCCTTTTTTATCCTTCTTCCCACGTATTTAAATTGAATTTTTCAAGAGATATAATTGACACAATTTTCCGCTTGCATAATTTAGGCAACTGATTCCATTAGTTAAAGTATTTACTGTATAATTACAGGAAATATTAACACACTTATAAATATATAATTAACTTCAAATTGATTTTGAACCTTTAGTAAACTTAATCAAGTATTTAATTTAAGCCGGTTAAAATCCAAATGCTTATGCTGACGGAACACTCTGGCACAGAAATATGCAATCAATTTTTATCGCCAACTTTCCCATTAACTTCCATTCGGAATCCATACACGAAAAAAGAGCCAATTTAAAATTCGTCAGTGCTTTGGCGCTTCCTGTTGTTGTTCGTTACCAACAGTCATCAATTATGGCCGGCAAAAGGATGGCCGGGGATAGGCCGATCCTCCCCCGGGTTACGTGCCACGCCCCCGGGCCCCAGCGCTACGTCGCTGGAAAAGTGTCACAGGCGGAAGCGTCCAACTAACTAAACTATGCAAATTGGTTATTTTATGGCCGAAACCCTTTTGTTGTTGGCAGCAGGATAACACGACAACGCGGCAGACAATGCAGCAACAAAAAAGGCTGCGCAGCAATAGAATAGAATAGAATACACTGAGCAAAATAAGACATGTGTAATGTTAACGGGAAAAAATACTTAGGAACAACATTCTTTTTAAGAGTTTCTCGCAGTTATAATTTTAAAGATGATGGAATGAAAATTAATCCAAGGATCAAGATTTTAAGGTTTGTTTCTTTAAATTTAATTTTTATTTAACGTGTAAAATATTAACAAGAAAATGGGAAAGCAAGGACAACGAACAACTAATGGCACAATTTTGCCAACTAGCTGGATGCGAATGCGGATGCGGATATGTGAGAATTCAATGAAATGGAAACTAACAAAATCAAATTGATGGAAAAGGCAGAGCACGGATCGGGCTTTAAAGGACACTCGGATGAAAAGAAATCGGCGCAAATCAAACCAAAGGAGCAGCGCAGCAGGAAAATTGGGCCGGAAAAAAAGAGCAGAATATAAAAAAAAAAAAGAAAATCGAGTGAAAAAAGGTTAACGGAAGCGCAGCGACAAAAGGGCGGCACCGGAGCTCAGCCGCCTCCCACGAACCACTCCCCATGGAAAACAACAAAAGATGCTGGGATAGCCGAAGGAGTCACGACATGGAACAATGCCTCCGACTCGGCCTTGGACAGGAGGAGATGAGCGGTAGGCGGGGGGCGGTGGCTGGGTGGCTGGGTGGCAAGAGGAAGTGCGCCTTGCCGGGGATTGGTACGATGGGGCCAACTAGCGGGGCATAACTCGTGGCCGGCTTCCGTTCAATTTGAAGCCTGTTTGCTGCCCAAGTAGAAGAAAAGCCCGAGCGAAAAACAAAAGCGGAAACGAGCAGTTGGCGGCCGATTGGAACAATTGCAACGGAGGCATCGGAGGCATCAGCCATCCATGGTGGCAAGGAGGTACAAAGGTCTTAAGGATCGAAGATTTAAATACTTTTGATTTTAGTGATAAAAGATAAAGTATTCTTCTACTAAGCAAAGAACAAAGATAGTTACTTTTATAAAAATACCTATTTATTATGTATATAAAACCAGATTATTGATCATTTCAATAAATGAGAATTTATACTTATATACTTTTATTTAGAAACTAATGGAACTTACATTAATTTTAAGTACATTTTAAGTTCTATACAAAGTCCCTTGCTAAATCATACAACCCTTAGAAAAGTGTGTAAAAATAAAGCGAATCAAGACGCAGCGGCGGTGGCAAAAATTAAACAAACATGGTCGACCGTGGAGCCGGAAAAAAAGCGGGAAATCGGCGAGGAATGGGGCAACTACTTGGCCGGCCAACCATTGTTTGAAGTTATTATTGGTGCAGTCAATCGAGTCGGAGGCCGGCAGCGGACCCAATCATCGGTCCGACTTGTTATTGCCTTTCCTCAGAGGATATCGTCCGATTTCTCCTCCCTCTCGCTGGCTATATAATTCTTTTTTCGCCTCCCCGACTTCTGTTTGTCTTTCCTTTCGCAGTTGGCATGTGAGCGTATAATTTGTAAAAATTATTTGCCCTGCTGTCGTCCTGCCTGCTCCGGCTGCCGCTTTTGCTCCTTGATCGTTCTCCGTCCGACGTCCGCCGCCGGAAGGGCACAAAAAAATATATTATTTTCATCACTGCACCCAGAAATCCAGCAATGCGGGACTGGGGACCAAGGACCGGGGACTCGGGACTGGGACAGGAAACGTTGCGGTCGCTGCCTCCAGCAAAAAGGGTTTAAATTTTAAATTAAGCTCCTTTATCGCCGGGTTTGGCCAGGGCGGGCGGCAGGACTCCCTCACTTGCGGCGATTGTCAAGCCCTTTAATTGCGTCAAGTGACCCGGCGACCTGGCTTTAATTGGAGCAAAGATGATTCCAGATCGATGCCTCAAGAGGACCATTGAGCGGTGTATTCCTCAGCTTGATTGCCAATCAAATTGGAAGGGAATTGGCTCCGAACGATTGATAAAAATACAGTGCGAAAAGAAGATTATATTTCTTGAGTTTATTTTATATTCTTAAAGAGGTAAACGGCAGAGAAAATATCATACGTTAATCGGCTTAAACTCTCCGAATAATTGCGAGATTTTTAGCAAAATGATTCGAGCAAAGTCCCACGACTGGTCCGCAGCCAATTCATTACGGCACCAGCAGTGACAACATGCTGCCGGCCATTAAGCCAAATCGAACAGACCCAGGACCCACAAAAAGGACATCCACAGAAGGCTAGCCGACAAGGGGAATCTGTAATGGCGCGAACTGAGGGGACGCCGATTTTAATGCAGCCAGCAGAGGACAGGCGGCCAAATGGAAGTTGGCGGCTAAAACCGCCAAAGGGCACGGCTCTGGCCATAATGAGAGCTGCCACAAGGATGACCGTGACCGGCTGAGGACAGATGCGGGCACCAACCAAAAATCATCAGCGAAAATTCGTTGCCTTCGCCGAAGACAGACGCTAAGCCGTCTGCATTGAGACTCCGTAATTGGAAATGATGCTCAAGTCCCACTCGAGTGACGAGCGATTCGTTAATGATTCTCCACACCAGCCTCCACTGCAGCGGGTATTAAATTACACAGAGAATAATATTTGGACTATGATATATTTTATCATGTAAATAATAATAAACAAGCTGGCCTAGATGTGAGCTGAGATGTGAGAGCATTAGTAGCGGAGTATATACCAGGGATTTGTTAGAAATCTCAAACCAAGTTCCTCTTAACTTGTTTTTCTCCGTGTTGCCATGGATTCAGCTTGGGGGGCTGTAAGCGACAGTAATGATGGTCGACTGAGATAACGTGTTGCCGCTAAATGAATTGAATGTGACGAGTTTTCTTTGCCGGGCGTTAGTGCAGAAACTCGGCCAATTCACTCAGGCAGCAAATTTTGCATCGCAATGGCTGTTGGCAGGCAGCTCCATTCCTGTGTGCGTTTTAAGCCCTGAAATGGCATTTCATCTTTTTAATTGAATTTTAATTTGTTTAGAATGCGCTTAGAGTCGACAAGTGGCCAAGAGCTCCAGCTGTGAGCCTTGTCGGGAGTCCATAGTCCCGGAGTCCGGAGTCTGGAGTCTGCAGTGCGAACACGCCCCCACTTAATTTACCATGCAACCCATTCCGGAGTCGCCACTCTCCTCGCCTGCAGTGGTTGTCCGGCTGCCTTTCACAAATCGATTAAATTTAATTTGTTTTCCTCGCCGGCTTTCTCCACTGCCAGTCATTCCCGTCGTCGCTCTTCTTTCCCTTTCAGGGAGCTTAGTTTTTAGCAGTAATTTCATAATGAGTTGACTTTATGCGGCCCAGTCCCAGCTGCACGGGAAATTCTCGCCCGCCGCCTTTGGCAAATAAAGGTTCGCACCAGCATTAAGCGGCTATGAAGTGTGGAAACTAGCAATGGTCCAAAATTACAGCCGGCAATAAGTGGAGAAGTATTAAAGTTAATGAAATAATTATATCTACTTGTAAGTTTAATACAAACCTTAGGCTATATGAAAAAGGAGGAGGAGGATCAAGAAAATATAACAGGAATGGACTTATTTAACGAACCCTGCTAAACTTACAACCCAAAAAGTTGACAAGAATCACATTCATAATATAAAAGTTGAGGAATTCGTATAATTAAAGTAAATTAAATTCAATATTGCTGCCGAGTCTGGGCTGAAAAGTAAAAGTCGCATATTGTTGTCGTCATTCCGAGGGATTTATTCCGAGACTCGCTCCATGGCTCCGAGGGATTTTCCGCTTCCTCTTTGTTGCCCGCCTTTATTTGGCCCATGGACAAGTTTTGTCGGTTGCCAGCGTACTTACCTACAATTAAAATCCCCCGCAGTTGAAACGTAAAAATAATTATCAAGAAAATAAAGCGTGGAGCGAAAAAATTGTAATTTTTTCACAAGAATCTTATTTAATAACAATAATAATATCCTCTGTTTTGGCAGCGAAATTAATTAAAATGTTTCGTTCCTTATTTTGTGCTGCTCCTTCACAATGCAATCCCCAGGACTGGGGCATACAATTACAAAAGGAGCCTAGAGTACATGCTTAGAATTTAAAGAGCAGCATTTTGCTTTCATAGCTTAATAAACAAAATAATTAAAAAGGGAAATTATGAAGGCAAAGCATGCTGACTTATCGAGCAAAGCTTAAAACTTGAATTAAATGCGTAAAATAATATCTTGTAATGCGAAAAAGTATACCGAGTTAATCGTGGAGATACAAATTAATTTAAATATGTATAAATCCGATTTTTAAACGCCTGCCAGCGACCTTTTCCTGAATGCCAACACTGCGTATGCGCACTTTTATTTTAGCACCTTCCTTGGTGATTCTCGGCATGTGTGATGCCAGCTCTCGAGAATCTTTTAGAAGGCAACTCGCGTTTTCGATGGAAAGTCTTGCGATAAAATGACAGGGAATTTCCCCTGCTCACAATGAATACATTTGAATGGCCTTGTTCCTGTCGCTGCTGCTTCAGCTTTCTGCTGCTCATTTGCATGTGGCCTTGCACAAAATGTTTTGTGTCATTACCGGCGAAAGTCAGCTAAGCGGGGTCCAAAGGAGATGAGAAAAACAAAAAGGGGAAAGCTGCATCCGCATCCGCAAAAAAGAGTCAACAAATTGAATGTAATTCCTTTTAATTTCGGAGCAGTCTTAAAGTCCTTGCAGGACTCTATCTGGCCACCGATTCGGCCATCCCATCATCTGTAGCCTTCTCCATCGCTCCCGTCCTCTGGCACGTGGCAAGCTGTCGTGGGGCAAATTGCCCGAATGAAGTTGCCAGCGAGTTGCATGCCGCGTGCCATGAAATTAAGTTGCAAGCTGCAGGATTTGCTTTCGAGTTTCGCAACATTTTCCGCGGCGCTCTCACACTCACAGGGGACACACGCCAAGGACCTTGGCTCCGTTTTCGTGGATACTAACACGCGTTCCTGCCGTTTCTCGCAGCTTCTTGGCTGCAGTCGGATAATGTCACGCTAATGCCACCAGCTTTGTCCTGCTTAATGTTGCGTCTAGTTATTGGATTTCTGGTATATGCCAGCAAGGATAGCTTACTTTATCCTAGGTATTCCGCAGCAGTCGAACGAAGACGACGCCGCGTTGAGGCATTTTTGATCGATGTGGTGAGGAGTGAGAGCTGCTATATAAATCTTTAAAATAAAGCAGGTTAGTACAACTTAATTAAATAATAAATAAGTTGGAATGAAACATTTCAAACTACACGGTACCCTTTCAGTATCGTTTCCTGCAAATAGTGCGTTTCCTGAAAGTAATTTAAACTTAATTGGAGTCACAGCTGCACAATAGTGGCATTCCCTTCAATGAAAGCACATATTTATGCATCCTGGCGATAATTTTCTTGTCAAGCGCACAATTTGCGTGAGTCCAGGATACACCGATATGATAAATGTGCATAAATTATGCATATTCAAAAGGGGGAAGGAAGCCCTATAAAAACGCCAGGCGCCCCGCACAAAGCAAACACAATCCGAAGAGCAAAAAGTCGGTGCGAAAGTGGCCATATAAAATGATTAAGTTGCAAGTGAAAGTTATTTCTTGGCTTTTTATAATTTTAACAGCATTTTTATGCGTGCCGCAAATTGAAAGCATAAATACCAATTTCCTTGAGCTGGCCGCCTTCGAGGACTTTTTGCGCTCGCAGCACTTGAGCCAGGTCCTGGTCGTCCGCGGCGGCGGAGATGCCGATGGGGACGATGGCGACGGCGACTGGCAAGTTGAATGCCACCAGAAATTGTTGTCCAACTATCGCGTGCAATTTTACCGTCCAGGAATGCCCCAGAATTTCGAGGATCTCATGTTCTACGGGTCGCCGCGCACGGCGGTCCTGGTGCTGAATTTCAGGCACATCCTTGTGAAGCAACGTGTCCTTTGGGCTGCCTCCGAGGCGGGGTATTTTAACAATTCGCTGGCGTGGTTTATTCTCGGCTCCAGCAGCGAATCCCAGCCAGACGAGCGGCTGATTGAGGAGCACTTCAGTGGCTACAGCATGGGAATTGATGCGGACATCACGGTGGTCCTGCGGCGTCAGGATAAGTGAGTTACATATATACAATATAGCGGAATATTTTCGGAAATAAAAATGCAAATTTTATTGTCAGCACTTCCTGGCTGCTTTACGATATTTACCGCGTCAGCCCCCAGGCCTCGACGCCCCTGATAATTGAAAGAAAGGGCCAGTGGTCTGTTTCGGAAGGCTACCAGCTTTTGGACAACTATAGAAACACCTGGGTGATCCGTCGGCGAAACTTTGGCCAAGTCACCTTGCGGGGCAGCACTGCGGTGAGTAAACATGATGAGAGACCTATCAACTTTCAATCCTCCCTCTCCCTGCTCCAGTTGACAGATAAGCCTGCTGGGTTCGATGACATAGCCTACCTGGCGGACGAAACACACCTCCTGGAACGGGATCCCATGCAGCGGAAGACCTATCAGTTGTTCAGACTCATCCAGAGCATGTTCAACTTCAGGTGGGTATGTGACAAGGGACAAGGTGGGTCTTAATGAGGCCTTCTCCGCACTGTAAAAAATATAAAAAATTATTACCCATTCGCTTTAAACTAAAAATTATGACTATATGTATGCTCAACAGAAAACGAAATGTCCCTTATCTTTACTTTTACGTGACTATATTTCAAGTTCATTTTAATTCACACACTTTCTCTCCGTGCAGCCTGGCCATCAGCTTCACGGACAGGTGGGGCGAGCTACTGGAGAACGGCAGCTGGAGCGGAGTGATGGGTCAGGTGACGAGTGGCGTCGCAGACTTTGCCGTGTTGCCCATGCGCTATGTGCCGGACAGGCAACCTTACATCCTGTACTCGCCGATGCTGACCCAACAGGAGTAAGCTAATCACACTGGAGTCGAATCGCTGACTGATTTTCAATCCGCAGAGTCCACTTCATCTTCCGCCATCCGCGGCACAGCCACATCCGGAATATATTCTTCGAGCCCCTGAGCAACCAGGTGTGGTGGTGTGTCCTTGTCCTGGTCATGGGAAGCACTCTGCTCCTGGTGCTGCACGTGCGGCAGGAGAGGCTGCTGCAGCATTCCAAGGTGGAGAGCAGGCTGTCCTTCGTCTGGTTCAGCATGCTGGAGACGTACCTTCAGCAGGGTCCTGCCCCAGAGGTTTTCCGACTATTTTCCACCAGGCTACTGATCAGCTTTAGCTGCATTTTCAGCTTCATGCTGATGCAGTTCTACGGAGCCTTCATAGTGGGCTCCTTGCTCTCGGAGAGCCCGAGGACTATAGTGAGTCTACAGAATCTTTACGATAGCAACATGGTCATCGGCATGGAGAACATATCCTACAACTATGCCATGTTTACGAATACCAGTAATCAGCTCGTAAAAAAAGTTTTTGCCGAAAAAATTTGCAAGTCCGGCGAGCACAACATCGTGACGCTTGAGCAGGGCGCTGAAAGGCTCATCCAAGGGCGCTTTGCCTTCCACACGGCCATCGATCGGATATACCGGCTTCTGTTGGATCTTCAGATGGACGAGGGAAAGTTCTGTGATCTCCAGGAGATTAGGTTCACTCCCACCTACACCACGGGATCAGTGATGCCCAAGGGCTCGCCGTGGAGGGAGCACCTGGCCCATGCGCTGCTCCATCTACACGCCACGGGACTCAAGCACTACAACGAAAAGAAGTGGATGGTGCAACGGCCGGACTGTAGCCTGTATAAGGCCTCTCAGGCAGAGGTGGATCTGGAGCACTTCGCCCCGGCACTCTTCACCCTGGTCCTCGCCATAATGGCCAGTGCCGTGGTCTTTTTGCTGGAACTCCTTGTGCACTGGCTGCCGGACCTCCGAAGGAGGTTGCGAGCCATGTCCACTTAAGTAATCATCTTGCCCCAGCACAGTTCAGTTCAGCTGCCCTGCCACGACTTTCGGCTACAAATTTTGTGTCGCTTTTAATGTTTTCTGCATTTTTAATAATAGTAAAAAATTTGTAATAATGTCAGCTATTCCCAGCTCAGATGCTCCGTCGCGGGGCCGAAATTAAAAATTCCATTAAACTGCAAACACTTGCATGTACTCAACTGGTTCTGGTCCTTCCCCTGGCCCTGGACCCCAACCCATCTTAGCCGGGGTCAGGCCGAGCTGCCTGCATTGGGCGCCCTGTTCATTTGGACTTAATTATGAAGCTGGCTGGAGGCGGTGTCACTTGTTTTCTATTAACTGACAAGCTTTTAAGGGGCGGGAAGCTGTTAGTACCACGGAGGACAATTCAGTTTGTAAGCGGGAAGTCCTCTGGTTAAATTTTTAAGCAATAAATAGAGACAAATTTAAGGTTTTTGGGGAGTTTAAGATCGAACTTGTAAGAAACGAAAGGAGAAATTATTTTGAAATATTAAAATATAGATTATCAAGGAAGTTAATTTAATTAATTAGATTACCATTTTATACTTTAAAGAAGAAATTACCTATAATAACCGCTGGCCAATTGTGTAATCACATTTTCTGCAATTGGAAGCGTGATCCGTGTCCTGCACAAGGCTCTATAGAAGTGCCCACGCTTGTCCTGGCCCCGGCTTGTGGTCACGCATAACCTTCAATTAAGCTGTCACAAAGTGGGACAGACACGGACTGCGGCGAAATCTCGGGGGGTCGATATAATCACATTTATATGACAGTTTAGAATGGGATTGTGCAATGAGACGGCACGACGGCATTCCGCACGAGTGCGGAAAAGTTGCAAATTCAACTCGCTTAAACCTCTTGTTTGTAAGAAGTGACATTCGGGGAGAGCCAAAGCTGCTACGAGCAGTGCTAATTACCGCAATTAAATACCCATTTAAGCGTATGCAAGCGTTATGATTTGCGCATTAATTTTTGGCATAGAACTGAATTTTGAAACTAATTTGAATAGTAAGAAGATTAAAGTATTTATGAAATAAACTTTTTATTAAATTAAAGTGATTAATAGTTGGGGGAGATTTATGTGAATTTATTTTCAATTTTCAATGTCATAAAACTTGTCTCTGTCCTTACAAATATTTTAATACTTTTATCCAGCTTTTCTTTACAGAAGTAAGTGAGTCACAAAAAGTACACGAATTGCTCGTAATGTAATTTAGTTATTTTCTTTGTTTTATTTATGAAATATCGCTATAATAAAGTTTAATAGATATGCTTTAATAGATGAAAACACAATTGTACCAGCTGCCAAAGCATCCTAAATTAAATTCAAATTTAAGCGCAGACAAGTTAAGTAATTTCTAGGCTATTTTTTTATTACGAAATAACTATTTGTGTGTCGGCAGGAATTTGGAGCCATTTCGAGGAAGGTGCATTATATATTTGGCTATATTCCCATGGCCATTGATGTCCCTCCTGAGCCTACTCACACACACACACACACACACACGTCAAATTATGCAAATTTACAACATGATTAAGCTCGTTTAGCCGGACTCCCGACCAACTGCTATATAGTAGCCTCGATGTCGTCAACGTTCGGTCGGTTCTCGTGTTTGTTTTGCAATTCAAATGAATTTGTTGGGGTTTGGTTGGGAAAAGGAACAGGAACGGAAACTGGAGATATAGCTGCGACTAATGCCAGAGTAGTGCTGACGAGTTTTTTCTTTTAAGAGGAGAGTAATTCGTGTATATATATTATCTTATATAAATTTAAAACAATCTGTTAGAGATTAAGATATAAACATTAATTTAAATTCTGTAAATAGAAAGAGTTAAACAATTATTAATTTATTCAAATAACCTATCAAAGTAAATCATAATCATTTCAATATTTCATCAGTAAATTGTTTTTAAGCTAACATCAGAAATAAGCAAATTAATTTCGTTTAAATTAAGATATTTTTGGGCCAAACCTCTGGCCTCTTTCAAGTGGCTGCACTGGCCAGGGACTGTCCTCGCCCCACTCCCAGGACATTGGGGCATGTTTGTTTCAATGTTTAGTTGTGCGCTGTCTGGCTCCGTGCTCTTATGGTTACATATAAATTCGTACAAATTGTTCAATGGCCGGTCGCTCTCTGTTCCCTTGGCCGAAGTATCAATTGTTTGGCATTGGTCTTTATTTATGCATTGTTGTTGGCATTGTCGGCGGCATTTGCTGTTGGCCTGGCCTATCCGGTGTCTGCGTGGTGGTCTGTGTGTTTTATTGCTTATGGTTATAGTGGGGATATGGCCGGCCGTGCTCTGAATGAATTTATATTGTTTTTGAAGTGTTTAAATGTTTGTCCGTGTTTGCCGCAGGCGCTGGGCGTTGGCACACTGGGCGCCGGCACACTGGGCGTATGCGTAATGCGAATTTATGCAGGCTTAATGTTATGGCAAGTGCCCTGGAATGGAAATTTCGTCGCCTCAGCGACGAGATATTGAAGTTTATGCAAATGAGGCCTTAATCGAGATTCGACTCAAGTGCTAATTAAATAAGACAAAGTCAACTTTAATGTGCAGCTAATAGGAGCGAGGAAAGTATTTAAATGGAAGATTATGCTTGAGGGAACTCAAGGAACTCTCTATTTCTTGGGGTTTTCTTTCTGTTTTTCTACTGGCCCCAGAGCCCTCTAAGTTTTTATTTATTCTTTCGACTTACGCTTGCTTGGTCCCGTCTTGAACCTGGCTAAAAACCGTAGCCGAATGCTGGTCAAACAGCCGCAACAACTCTTGCAAATCAATATTAATTGCTCAGATTCGCCCGACCATAAATTCATTATTACAAGAAAAAAAAAGAAAATAGAAAGCCAAAGCTTCGGGGTTTCTGGCTCAGCTCGGAGAAAGAAAACAAGAATTTGTAATATTTTCACTATTTATGCCCGGGATTTTACCTCGCCCCTCTGGCGACTCACCTCGTTCCACTGCTTTGACCGATTGTCGAGTGGAGAAAAACTTTTGCAACTTTTGCGCTGCATTTGCGCGGCATCCTTTCGTCCTTTCCGCCTTTGCCCGCTTCAGTCGGGCTAATGCCCCTCGTGCCCCGCAGCGCCCCGGCGCCATGTGCTTATTATAAAATAATTAAGTCCTTTAGGAAATTATAGTTCTTGTTGCCTTTGCCCGCGCTCTCTGTTGTCGTATTTCCTCGTCTCATGCAATCTGTGCCGTTTTTATTCCAGTCTCCGCCGGCTTTACTTTGTTCTGTGATTTCTGAGCTCCTCCCTTGTTGTTTTTCCTACTAGCGTGTCTCTTCAATGCACTGAGGAAAATAACTTTAAACTAACGTCTTAATGTGTGTCGTGAATAAATGGTTATATTTTCCTCATTGATGGGTAAAATCTTAATGAAGTAACCAACATTTTACCAGAAAATATTCCTATTTAATAATGCTTTCAGAATTTTTCCCAGCTTAGCTAAGAGAAGAGCAATCTCCAGCAGCAATATCCCTTGCCTGGCTTGATTACTCATGTGAGTGTCTGCTGTGAATAACCTGGGATGCTAACGAATACCCAGAGGTTGAAAATTCAACATAAATTGTTGCCAAGTCCTGCGGCTCCCACATGCTCCATCATTGCCAGCTTTCGGCAAAAAAATAGATACGTTTTGCCTCTCTCTTTTTACTTGTGGCCTGCCGCTGGCGTATGAGTAATTTATTGTGTATCTAATTAATTATTGCTGCCTACGTATTTTTCGCCACCAAAACGAATGTGTCTCGTCCGACTGTTTGTATCTGTATCTGTATCTGTATCTGCTGCTACGAGTCTATCTGGACCTGAATCTGTGCCTGTGTCCTTGTACCCGTCTGCGTGGGAGACTCGGTGTCGGCGTCGTTAACATTGACTTAATTGCCAAACCGCAAAATGACTCTTTTAGGAGCCGGAGCCTAGTCGACCGCATTGGTATCTTGAACCCACATGCCGGACGGGACGGACAGAGGACACTGATCTATGTGCGGAACACGACACTTTGCAGCCGAATTTATGTACCGCCTGGCGACCGGCGGCTGCCAAGCTCTCTTTAAAACTGCAATGCTCCAGAGCGTCGGAGTGGAGCCACCCAGGGCCATCCATTTTTACATGCCACGGAGTATGACAAGTGTCGGTCAACCATAAACAGGAAGGAGAGACGCGCCATCATGCAGGACTCTCGACACAGCACACGGCCATCGTCGCCAGACCGCCGACAGGACTTCAATGGTCCTTCGGCCAGTGGGCATACAAGCCGCTCTGAGTGCGATGTTCTCGCGGAGCCTGTCAATGGCTGCCGGGCTTTCAGGGACCACACAGTACTACTACATAGTACTACAGAGACACAAAGGGCGGGACATGGAGATAAGCCTGGTCCACTCGTTCGCCACGCCAATAATTCACGCTACACAAAAATTGTTGCTTAATTTAAAAGTAAGGGCGAAATTCAATGAAAGTTGTGTAGAAACTTCGAACTGCACCATGCAACTTTGCTACTAGCGTTGCTGTTACTGCCAAGTTAATGAATGGCTAGCCAACTGCAGTATTGACCCGCTAAAGCATATGAAAATTAATTACCGCATAAAGTTGTTCCACTAAAAGTTGTTTCGGGCATCAGGCAACCAATCAATTTTCGTCTGGGGCGACAGTGCGCAGCCCAAAGTTGGCCAACAAATCGTTAATCAAATTTAAATTTATTTCCAAACTGGCCAAAATGCAATGCAGCCAAATTCATCATGGACGCCTGTGTAAAGTCCCGCAGATGTGCGAACGTATCTGCTACTAAATGTGTCCATGTGTGAGCGGATCCGCATAATTTGGACGGTTCGTTTTTGGGGTTCGAAGAGGTTTGGGCTTTTTCGGTCATTTTCCGTTTGTTTTTTTGACCAGACGGTGCATAAATTAGCATCTCAATTCGCTTGCACCGCTGCTCCTGCTGCTGCTGTTGCTGTTGCTGTTGCTGGTGTTTTTGTTACCAAAGTCCGGCGAGTGTTGCCAAAGTCCTTGTTTGTGGCCGACGATTTGCCATTTTAATTAGGCAGTGTCCTGTCACATGCAGGCAAGCACTGGCATGGTTATGAGTTAAGAGAGAGACTCTCTGATTTGACGGGCTAGGGTCCACTTGAAAAAATAAATTACAATTAGATTGTTGAAATATTTGAGGGGTTCAAAATGAAACAGTGATTCTATGCTTTGCAAATTTTATTTTATTTTGCAACAATATATATATATATATATATTATGTGTTATAATTTTTAAATTTATTAAAAGTTCTCAGTGCTGCCGTTCTAAGGTTTGTCCATCCAAACAAAGTAAGTAGCTTGCCCCGTTTGGCCTCTTAATTGGGCTGGCCACAACCAGGTTCCACGACTGGGGTGAGCAACAGATAATTACAATATATATTTTAATTATGTTAGTTTAAGGATTTTATGAGCTGTCACCACGCATCCGCTTTTACCTATTGGACTCGCTTGCGCATCCGTCGGAACAGCGCGCTGTGTGCACTGGTTCGAAGGCCACATTTTGTGATATTTTTTTTTTTTTGGTGAACTCATTCAAAAGCAGAAAAGTTTTGCATCCGTTTTACGTCGACACAAATAAACAAGCTGTAACTAAATAATTGCCAAAGACTGTACAAACGTCAATAAACAACCCCGCACAAACACACTCGCTCGCAGGCACTCACATGGCGTGTTTCCGTTTCCGGCTTAGCGTGGCACGTGCGTGTCTGCGGCTTTCGGCCATGATTTCGGTGTGTGTGTGTGTGCGGTTGCCATGCCTGTTGACAAATTTGTGGTCAAGCGGAGTCAACAAAGTTGGTTCAAATCAAACTACTGTCTAAATTAAAAATATGTCCAGAATCCCTGATATTTTTAAGCAGGTAACTTTAATAATGCGGGAATTATTTAGATGTAAAGTAATGAAATATTTTATTTGCTTTTAAAACAATATCAGAGCACAACAACAAGAACTAATCAGTGCATTTGAAATGACGTAAGCCAAGTAGATTGAAAATATATATTGGAAATCCTTATCTTATTTTTATTGTGAAACCTCAAATCACAAATAACCCACTGACTTCGAGTTCTCGGAAAATCATAATAAATTCACAAAATAAGTCACAAAAAAAAACTAAAGATTATTCATGAATAATTAGCTGAATAAAAACTTTATAAATATATATATATTTATATACATTTTTTAAATATATTCATATACTAGCTGCGCTCCATATTCGTTTTAATTTGCTTAATTTTAAGCCGAGTCCAGTGTCCGCAATACCAACCTGCGAGTTTTAAAACTACGTGCCAGTTAGCTCTAGTTTAAAACCGTAATTGCATTCAGAATAATGTTATTTAAAACTGGCATAATTCCTTATTATTAGATTACGTTACTCCAGAATTTATTCTGGGGCAATTAACTTTTGCCTTGGTGACACAACTTAAGCCAGGTGTGGGCATTGCATGCAGGAGCCACCTATTCATTTCCCGGCTCTGACGCGCCGCTTTAGCCAGAGCCTTAGACCTCACTCCATTACGTTTTTAATTAATTAATGCCGCTCCGTGTGGGGCCTCGCCACTGTTTACGGTTTGAGGAGATCAGGCCAGACCTGGTATTAAAATTAAAGCGGGCCGGGTGTTTGCGTGTAATTAAAAGTGTTGCCGGCTAAAAACTTATGCTCGGGAACTGGAAAGGAAACCGAGTCAACAACTTTCTATTTTGTCAATGAGCTGGGCTGCTGAGCTGCTCGCTTTGCTGCCAGAGTTCAGAGGTCCTGGGCAACCCTCCTGCAAATGACACACTCTGCATGTATGCGACTAGAAATAATTTTTCAATTCACAAATGAAACTTTTGACACACACAAAAAGGAGAGCAAACTTTAAAGTTTGCAATTGCCGCAGCAGCAGAAGCAGTTCCCCGGTGGAGAGCGGTAAACCAGAAAAGGACGAGCACCATGACGGGGACGAGAACGCGGCTGAGGAATAGGACAGGGACTCGGTATGTATGGGGAGGAAGGGAGGTCCAGCTGCAATCGTCATGTTCCCGTGCACTTCTTGGGGTTTCGTGCCATTTCTTGCTGTTTTTCTTTTAGCCACGGCCCTAGCTCCAGAAGGAAATTACAAACCAAAGTAAACGCCAGCAGCAGCCAAGGAAGTTGTTGACGCAGGACGAGCGCCGGCGCTGAGTGTCAGTGTCATATCCTGTGCCAAAAGTGCACACAGAACTTTGGCCCAAGACTTCAGACTCCAGATCCTGGTAAAAAAGCCTGCACAGAGGGAAAAACTTCATCTTAATATGTTTTTTATAAAAAAGGATTTAATAGAGTAGTTGAAGCTGGCTCCTTTGCCTTTTATTAATTATAAATAAAGTAAAATAAGTTTAGAAATACCCTTAGCACCCCTCGTATAAGGAATTAAAGGATTTATATTGCCCCATCTTTTCTCTCTGTGCAGGACCAAGGGCCAGAGATGCTGCACATTACAAATGAATAATTTATGCGCGCGCGCTCTCAACGGCAGATGGATGTGGGCTACGGATGTGGATGGAGCTCGGCCGGGAGATCAAGTCGGGTGGCTGGACTCGGATACTCGGCACTGGGAACTGGATACTGCTGGATGCAGCCCAGCAGCCCTGCCGGTAGACACAGTCACGGAGGACTGCGGCAACGTCCAATCCTGGTCAATGCCAAATGAGTTGTGGCAGCGTCTCGCTGGTGCCATAAAAGGGAAAAAGGGAGCAGGAGTCCGGGGACTGGGGACTGGGATGCGGATGGGGATTGGGACAGAGGTGCGGAGATGGGAAGCTGTTGCTCTGCATAAACTAAAATCTGCTGGCCAAAAAACTTCGCCCCAGAAGGGCAAATTACATGGCGCTGGTGTGAAAATTATCTTCCTGGCAAGCGCCGGCAAAGAAGACGGAAGAAAGCGCAAACTCAAAAGTTATTAGAGCAAATTTTTGCCTTTTGCCTAAGTAATGGCCAAGTGCATATCTCTCAGCACATATTGAGTTATGACTTAATTGGATAAGAGCCTGGCTTGCGCAACTTTCCACTACCGTCCATCCCTCTAGTGCCACAAAGTTGGGCAAAAAGTTGCGAAAACATTTTTCTCAGCACGCTGTGAGGCTCGGTTTGCGGTAATGGATCTCGTAAGACGCTGATTATGTTCCAGCGAGCGCCAAGCTCGAGAGTTTCTAGATTGCAGAAATCTCCTTTATGCTCCACGAATAATACACTTGCTGGGCAGATGTTTGCAAAGCAATGAAGGAGACACTTTCGACACTATGTTTTATATATATTCCTGACCAACATCTACTGCGGAATCAATCTAACAATTGTTGTCTCTCCCTATCGGAGAGAAACACCACCTTTCTAAATTTACTCAACTTATAAATTTCGTTTTGAAATTGTTATCTGAGAAAACAAATTCAAGCTTTTTTGAAAGCTCAAAAAATAATTTATTACGCGATAAGAAAGGGGGGGAAGATGGAAGGCAATCTCAAAAGTCTGTGAATCTCAAAAACATTGTGGAAGCTATAATACAATTTGTGTTTTCTCTTGAATCCTGAGGTAAAATCTCTCTTAATCGCTAAATCAAAACAAGCGGCTTCATCAAAACGACTGCAAATACTATTAAAAATTTGGTCGCTCATTGGCGACAGATGGCTGAGACCCGCAGTACGTGAGATCTTACCGAAATGATTGCACGCGTTGTTTTGCTGATTTTTATTTGTTCACAGACTGGTCGGTATAAAAGCGTGTAGATTTGGAGAAAGCGCTGAAATAATCAATATTTATTAATAATTTAAAGTGAATGCCTGGGGCGTAATAAGAGTGTTTTTCACCTGCACGAATGGACAGAGGATACCCTCCCACATGAAATGCAATGCCCACAAAGACTGCGCTGATGGCAGCGATGAGACCTTCGTCGAGTGCCGCAAGGTAAGCTGTCCCGAGCTCTCGTGCTCCTACGGCGGTTGCTACGAGGAGAGACAGCACTGTGATGGGAATGAAGATTGCTGGGACCATACAGATGAGCATCCGGAGTTTTGCAGTCTGAATACAACGATTACACCCGCTATAGGCAGGCCGCGATGCGGGTTAGTAAGGTTTTTCAAATAGCGCAACTACTTATCAATTGTGATAATGCAACTAGTCTTTCACTCTCTTCAGAATGAATCAGTTTGAGTGTGTGAATTCCTCCGAGTGCCTGGCAATAGATCGTGTTTGTGATGGCATTGTAGACTGCCAGGATGGCAGTGACGAGACCCACGCGAAGTGCCTCATGTCGAGGTGCCCGAACAGTAGGTTCCGCTGTGCCTATGGTGGCTGCTTGGCTCAGGCAAAGGCCTGCGACCACGCGTTCCATTGCTGGGACAAATCCGATGAATTGCCAGAGATTTGCTCCGAGAACGGGAGCTCAACGTGGGCCATAAATCTCGATCCGCCAGTGCACACAAGGACGCCTGCGAAACCTGCTGGTCAACACTTTTTTTAATGTGCCGCCGTACCAGGTGGGAACCACCTTACCAAACTCCACAATGGTGAGATTGAGTTGCTTAAACAACACCGTGCTTTATGGCTCGGATGTAAACCAATGCCTCGACGGAGTATGGCAGAATAATTGGCCAGAATGCAGGGAAGAAACCTGTCGCCGCAAATTTATCAGGGACACCTCCATCCAAGCCGTATGTCAGTACGAAAATCAGCTTATAACCAACTGTAACCAAAAGGACGCTAAGCTGTTCACCGGAACAAATGCCTATATTTTTTGCGCCCCAAGTTACAGGCCGGAGGGAGATGTGAAACCACCAATGGTACTCCAGTGCGTCAAGGGTCCGGATGCAGAAAAGAGACCGTATTGGAGTCTGGCAGTGAAAAAGAAGCCACTTCACTGCGTTCCCGACTGCGGCAAGATACACTCTGATGGTAACCAGTTCCCCTGGATCGTAAGCCTATTTACTAAAGACATATATCGCAGTAAGTTCACGTTGACTGGCTATAGATACATAATCAGTCCTTGGTCGGTTCTTGTCAGCATGAAAAGCATCTCCACGGACGATATATTGCAATATGCCGTCGCTGAAGGACATCACAAAGTCGAGTACACGGAGATTGATCAGCAAGACTATAAGCTTCACTACGTGGAAAATATTTTTAAAAGGTATCATTTATTTATAATACTTTATATACTTTTTATTGATAATTGTAAAAATAGAACTTAATGCATATAGTGTTAATTATTTATTTCAGCCGAAAATACGCCGTTTTGGATCTGACTAATCCTTTCATATTATCCCCATCGGTGCGTCCTATATGCCTACCTCCGATTTCAAGAATTGTGTCTTATACCATCTCGGGACCTATCGTCACTATTAGTCATAATGGTCAGGATATTAAATATCTAAATGGCATCGATAACGAAATCATAGAGCATACCAACATGGTTATTCAAAGAAAAGGATCTAGCAGGAAAATGGATGATAGTTAGCTGTGAAATAAAAAATACTCGAATAAGACCTTAATATATAAACCTATTCAATGCTCTTTGAAAAATAAATTTATGACGAAATATACTAATTGATAAAGATATTTTTGCAATCTATAAAATCCATCGATCAAATACGTTTGTGTGCCTCAAGCTTGTGCCTTAACGTCAGATAAACAAAAAACCAACTTCGTTACACAACACAACCTGTTTTTTTTTATACCTACTGTTTATACTGTTTGTTGGTTGATTGCGATCTCAGATATCTTAAAACCAAGCCATGTCCAACCGCCTAACCATAGCCGAATTCCCCCAGGCGCCGGAGGCCGCAGTGAAGCCGAACCTGCGGCCCTGGGAGATAAATGCGTGGTCTGCGGATCGCCAGGCCAGCATCCACTCCGACTGGGGCCTGTACCTCTCCCGCCAGCGCAGGTACCCAAGCGCCCTCGGCTATGTGGACAACTCCTTGGACCTCATGCCCTTCAATGCGAGGGCCCTGATGCGCCGAAGCCAACTGAAGCGGTCGATGGGTCTCGCGCCGCAGGCTCTAAAGGATTGCTCCAAGGCAGAAGGTCAGATCTGTGGTCGTTGGGGCCCGCTTAAGCACATCTGAGTCTCCTTTGCACTTTCAGATCTGCTTCTGAGGAAGCAGCCACCGGCCTTTAGTCCCCAAATCAGTCTAGAGGTCTGCGACTCCCTTTACGAGTCGAATCGGTTGGAGGACACCAAGATACACCTGCACGGCTACCTTAGGCGCTTTAGCTCGGTTCAAGCAAAGCCCGTCATCAATCGTTTGAATGTGGTAAGTTAAACTAGTTCCAGCTCCTCCAGGATCAAGCAATCTGAAGCCCTGTACAATAATATGCTGCATTCCCAGCTGGGTGCGAACTTCAATGACGTATTGTCGGATGAGACCACGATACCAGTTCAACGGCTGGTCAAACGCATGATGGATAGCCTGGCCAATCAGCCCAAGGACTTCAAGGATCCCTGCGATGTGGTCAGCATATTGGAGAAAGAGGTTACTATACATTGAGGCAATGAGATTCCGCAATGTAGTTAAAATAATATTAAATCCTAGGAAAAACATCTGTCTCCACTGGAAAAAGCCCGACGCGACCGGTATTTCAAGAACTATAACGCCACATATCTGAACAAAGCCTGGGTGGACGTGGAATTCCTAAAGTATCTACGAAACGATCCCAATGTTCATCAAAAACACTGGAAAGAGTCCTCAGTGCAATTGAAAAAAATGGTGGACTCCAACTACAAGGCGGCGCAAACTCTGACGGTTCGAGTTGTATATATCGCTTATTAATAATTCTCGTTAATATTTTACTAACAGAAAATGCTGCACACTCGATGTCCGATGTACGCTTTAAACCAGCAAAAGTTTCCTAACGAGGCCATTTGCAAGAAGCAAAAGGATGAAAGTCTGTACCGCATTCAGTACCAGACAAGAAGGAATATTTACAAGATCCTGCGCAGCATCCGACTGCTGATACGAGCTGGTGAACTCGATGTAAGTTTTCCAGAATCTGCATCTTTGGAGTTGTAATAAGTTTATAATGTATTAAGTCGTTCAACTTAAAGATTTGTTATTAGAAGTAGGCCCACAAAACATCGATTCTAACGAAAGTTGCTTTACTCCTTAGAAGCTGACAACGTTCATTGAAGAGGTCATGGGCGACTACGTCGTCACCAAAACACACCGCGTAATGCCGTGGAAATTTGAATTCACTAATGAGGTCTACAACTACCTGGGTCTAGCCCGCATTAATGAATACAAAATTCCTGGCAATTTGACGGTCCTGCATGGTAAACAACGTTTGTTGACCCTATTTGGATTGACAAATAAAAAGAACAAGGAAACGAAAGCCACGAACCCAAGGCGACCGAACTCGCTGAATCTTCCTATATCCAGTACAAAAGATCCAATGGCAGAGAAATTTATGTGATTGTTTTAGTATGGTTTATTTGATTTATTTAATAACAAATTACTTATTTGACAGGAAACAAGTGGCCCGCTTGGAGAATCGCATGCGCTTCGCAGAGTATCCCGTGGAACGCGCCTATCTGCTGCACGAACTGGCTCAGGCGCACCTCGATTACAATTCATTCGATTCAGCCTGCTCCATTGCCCGCAGGGCTCTGGATGGTGAGTGAGAGGTTGGAAAAATACCATTTAAAGCCCAAAAAACAAAAAACTCTTCGACAGAGGCTGCTCAGTGCAATAGTGATGTGTGGAGCTTCCTGAGTCTGATTGTCATCTGCAAGTCGCACGCGATTCTGGGCAAGATCGAGCGCGAAAAAGATACCCTGGACGAGGCCTTTAAGCTGGCCAAGAAGATGAAGAACCTGGACCTGTGCCTGTTCATAGACGTCTGCATGAGGGTCAATTCAGAGGAGATGGATCTGAAAAGGCTGATCAGCACCGACTGGACTTCGAAGAGGGCCTCATCTAAATTGTCCAGATGAATTGCAGGTCATGTAAAAGTGTTCTTGAAAACAATAAACATTTTATCATAAGTAATTTAGGTTGTTTATTTGAAATGGGTTTATTTTTAAATTATTACATAAGAGTTCTCTGTAAAGCGTGGCATAATTAATTTAAAACAGCTTAAAATTATTCCATATCTTTTAATTGTATTTCCGTATTTATTTACGCTTCTAGGAGTCAGAGGAAGCCTCTTGGAAACCGTGGCTAAAGTTCCGTTTGCCGAAAGCGAAAACTTTAAAGTGCGACTTTCCTGCGGTCCTTCCGGCCAACCGAAAGTTTATCTCAATGAAAAACCCCAAGCACATTAACGGCTGTCGGTGTTGGCCATTCAATCACTGCAAAGTGCAGCTGCTTGCTCCTATATATAAATAGTTTATGTTTCTTTGCGCTCCTCGTGGAGGCGGCAACCTTTTCAGTGTAAACTTTGCACACTTACAGATTTGGAGGGGCGAAGGATCTAAGCCGGGAAGGGTCTGCCCCCGCCACTTGGCAGATTTTCCTTAGCTGCTTTTACTTTTCCGCGTCCCTGTCTCTCTCCACCTTCCACCTGGTGGCCGGAAGTTCCGTGCAACATCGCACAAAAGACGCAAATAAATGAAGCCATTTGTTGTGTTGTTAGCTGATTTTCGATGCAAAGGTTGGCCAGAGGTGGCAAACTTCTGCGCCACCTGCCGCCTTACACTTCCCCTGCGAAATTGTTCGCAATTCCCATTAGTTGCTTGTCATTTAAATTTTTTTCCTCGAGCTCGAGTCTTTCGTGTATGTGGCGCGAATTTTTAAATTCAACACGCCAATGTCCTGGCCCAACTTTCGTCTGACTTTCGGGGGAGTGATGGGTGTGGTCCTGCCGCGGAAGTGGCTCATTTGGCAGCGGAAATAATTTGTCGTCCTTTGGTCAGTTGTTAATTTAACAATATTTTTCAGAGCCTCGTGTACTCTTAGCTTCCTGTTTCTTGGATTAATACCTCCCATTGAGGATAATAAACCTTTACACTTGCTGTAATATTATCTTGATTTTTCTGCTGAAAATTATTTCTTTTAATAAAATAATTGCTCTTAACAGTTAAGTCCTGATTATTGACTATAAAACTAGGAAGTATGTTTTTGCCATAAAGGCAAATCTTGAGATCGCTGCCCGGAGCTTCATTAACCGATTTAAAGTCGACTTTAAGCGACCATAAAGAGGCTGCAGAAAGACGGCTGCATGTCTTCCGTGGTCTGTGCATTGTGCTCTCTCTGTGTTTTATGATGCAAAATTACACAAAGCCAAACAAGAACAATGCATGCAAAAAGCGGGCAACAAAGAAAAGCAAGGCAAAATAAAACAAAACACAGCCCAAGCCGGAGCCAGAGCCAGAGCCAACTAAAACTGCAACTCAACTTTGTAGACACACCGGGGGCCGTGTTGGTGTTGCAACTCCTGCTCCGAGATGTTGCTTCCGTGGATGCGGCTGCTGCAGATGCCGCTGTTGCTGTAATGCCAGCCGAGACATGCCATAAAAAGGCTAAAGAAATTGCTTGCAAGCAATTAAAAGCGCAGCAAGGCAAATAAATGGCCACGCCCAACGATCGGCCATAGACTTGGGCTAAACGGAGTCGTCGCTTCGCTGTTTATGTAGTTACCAACTTGACGTACTAGCTGACTAATTAGTCATAAAATTACACAGCCCAGAAGGGGCAGGCCGCACAAAAGAAGGGCAAACATGGAGGGGAGGCGTCTGGCTCTGGCTCTGGCTCTGGCTCTGGCTCTGGTCCTGGTCCTGGCACTGCCTCTGGCCTGGCTCCTGGTCCTGGCTTCCAAGTATCCAAGTGTCCTGGCAGGAGCCAAGTCAAAGTGCACTGAGCGGCCGGAAGTAGTTGGCGCTGACGGAAATGCGTGCCCCTCCCGCACACACACTCGCGCGCATCTACCCAATCACACATGCACAGTGGAGGTCAGTGTAATAGCAGCTAGACTTAGTCTTATTTTCTGTATGGCATAATAATAAGAATTAAATTAAAGCTTTATAGCTTATTTAGTTCGATAGAAGGGAATCAGTTATCACTGCTTTACTTACTCAGTAAAGAAATAAATAAAAATTACGTATACGCCCTAAAGTTTCTATAAAATCTCCATTTAAGGACTGCTGGAAGAGAGCTATTAATGTGACCACCACTACACCCGGTAATCGCTCTTAACCGGGGTCCTTGTGCTTGGGGCGTTGGGTCTGCCACTAATTGCTGATTTCCCGTGCTGGCAGTGGAAACGGACTCGAAAACTAGCGATGGACACGTGAACGGAATGGCGAGCGCAGCTCCACTCACTCACGAAGGGGAAGTGGGGAAATGGGAATGGAAAATAGAAAATGGGAAATACCCCGCTTTTCACACACACATACTCACTAGCAAAGGCAGAGAAACCAAAGCGAGGCCGCACATTTGCCACATCACTTATTAGCTTTATTGCTTTTAACAATTTCAACTTCCACTTCCTGCAACGGCAGAACTAAAACGTGTGCTGATTAGTGGCCCACACACCGGCACATCGGGAGACTGGCACACCAGCTTACTGGTGTGCACAACAACACACCGGCACACACACACGTGCTTGTCTGCCAGAGGCACAGCCATAAATTCCTGAGCTGCAGGCAAAACTGCAGCCAAAGTCAAAGGCAACCAGCCCACACGAGCAAGACCTGCCAGTGGCTGGGAATTGGAAAGAGCACTGCAACATCTTTTGCACATTACTTTTAACCACTAAAAATTGTTAGAATTGTGAGTTTAAGCGCCTTGTGGGTTAAGCTATAGATGTTATAATTGTATTTTAAAAATACAAATAAAATATGTAAGCATTTAAGAAAAGATTCTACCATAGATATGAGGACATTCTGTAGGTTATTATATAAGTAAATTATATTCACCAACAGAAGTCACTTTGATAAGTTAATACTTCGATTTACAGCATATGTCCTGTAACTTTTTTTCCTGTGTGGGAGTTGGTCTGTCTAGGGGGTAGACACATGCAACATTTAACATTGCAGACAATTTATAAGGACATTCATGGCACACGGCGATGGCGATGGCGATGGCGATGGCGATGGGAGGAGGCCAGGCCCATAACTTGGCACTCGGCACAATGCGAACAGCTCGTCCTGCCCTCATCCGGCACGGCCATGTGTCCTGTTTTAGTTTTCTCCTTTTGCCCTGTCCCGCCTTAGCCCCTTTCGCATTGTATTTGAAATTCAACATTTAAGCCACTTATGGGGCAACTTGAACTGGCATTTCAAAGGCTGCAAGGCAAAAGCAAAGGCAGTAGCAGCAGGACAATGCCGTCGGCAAGATTTATGGCTGGCTAAAAGCGTGAGAGAGGATCTGCTCGCAATGATAAATGCCACCACGAAAACGTTTAAAATGAAGCAATAATATTTAGCATGTAATAAGTGGATTAAATGGATTTTGTGCAGTTCTTAGGTATATTTCGATTTGCAAATAAAAAGCAATCAATTAACCAAAATATGCATAGTAGATGTCGAGTACCTTGGGTTATTTAACGTCAGACCACACCTCGTTCCTCCTTGTGGCCAATTTACAGGATTGCGGTGGAAACTCTCGCCCTGGCAATCGACTCCAATTCGACAGGCTCTCGATTTGACCGAAACTGGCTCAATCTGTCAACCGACGGGCACTTAAATCCGCCTGGCTGGGCCAATTTTATGGCTAAAGCTGCAGCTGCAGCTGCATCTGTATCTACACTTTGTGGGTTAATGCATCGAAGACAGGGCCGTCATTTGGGCCAGCAGCCAGCCAGGAGCAGAGCACAAAACGAGTCCCGGCACCGACAGGCCACTCGATTCTGGCCAAGTCATCGGGGAGTCCTTGAGCCGAGGGGTGGGACATGCAAATTAGATTCGGGCGAGGTAGCAACGGGGCCAATCCCGTGTCCAGTCGAGCGACAAGGATAAGTAAGCCACCGCCCGATGCACTCCGTTCTCCGTTCTCCGTTCGCCGGCCTCCGGTCTGCAGTATCTGCGGTCAGGCCGAGGTCATTGTCTGGGCACAAAAGTCCATGGTGAAATCTGCGGAAAATTAGATTCGCCGCCCCCGAACGGCATGGCATATGTGCATGAAAGTTGCCGGGGAAAACGTGCTGGAAAAGCCACTGCCAACTGTATTTATGACACGTGACCAAATGGAATTATTTGTGCCGGGCAATCTTAAATCGTAATTGTGGCATTCCAGCCGGCCCCTGCACATACTTTCGCCCCAGCCGCCTCGACACGAAAAAGGTGGACAGCTCTCACCCGGGGCGGCCAAGGATTAAGCCAAATATATACTATAAAGCACTGAGTATATATATGCAAAGTCAGGCCTTCGATTGTGGCAGAGTCAGCGGAGGGAATCGCCTGCAACTGACAGCCCAGTTCAGTTCACTTCAGATCCGCTCGCCTCGGCTCGCCGGAGTCTAGATAATAAAGTCGCCTGACAGCCGAGATGTCATATTCGTATTTCGGAATTTTCTTTGGAGACAGTCTCAGCCGACAAAGGAAAAATCACGACCCACTGCTCGGGCCAAATGAGAAACGAAAATATAATCTACGAGCAGGATTGTCCTTTCAAAAAAATGATTCAGGAGCACAAATTCAAAATAATATTCCAAGACTATTAACCTTTAAAATCAGGTTAATAGTAATTAAGAAATATAATGAATTTATTCTAAGAAGTAGTCAACATATTCAGCAATTTGGCGTAAGGTATATCAAGTATTAAATGAATATTATACATTATATTTTACTATTGTATAGTTTTCCAAAGCTTTATTATTTGAACAATCTATTTATAGCCCACTGTGCTCCGTCTATATCCTGCGGCGCTCCTTTGTGACGTGAAACAAAAGCGTAAAACCTTCGCAGGCAGTGCAGCAGTAATAAAGCTCACTCCACCCACCCGAAAATACGAGTGACGACCTACGGTCGACGTTCTCAAGTTTGATTTCTTTAAGAGGAAAAAGTAAATCAAATGGGTTCGCATGCCGCTGACAGATAGCATTGAGTGCACTGCAGAGACAAAGGCTCGCAACTAAATGTAAAAATAAAATAAAACCCCAGGAAGGGGGATTGGAAATGGGGAACCCCCGAAACGAGCACAATCCAATGCGTGACTTGACTGAACAACTGACGGATGTACTTGAGCCAACTTCGTTTTAATCAGCGCCTGACAGCGAGCAACTATTAGGCGGAAATGTAATAGTGTCCTCCGCACCTTCGGTTGGAATACGGGGATAAGGGAATACGGGGATCTTTGGATACTGGGACATTGGTATCGCGATGGATTTGATAAGCCCCCGGTGATAAGGCGGCTCCGCCAGACGTTCGACTCGAGTTCAGTTCAAAATGGCGTCACAAAATACATTTTGAAACGAGCAGCGAAAACGTGAGTTGATTAGCAATAACCCGACGGCTCCGGGATTCCTGAATATATATATATGTATATATTCGTATGTGTGTGCGTGGGCTGGTGTCCTTAGCGCCATTTTGTTTCATAGCGGAGACAAGTTTAATGGGAGCCTCTTAAAAGGTTTCCAGTCTCCGAATATGGCCGTGGCACATTAGTGTTCGCCAAGTCTGGAGGATACTAAAAAATTGTGTACATCAAGATATATGGGGAGCACGTGGCTGCCATATGTCAGGGT
>VNJR01006856.1:0-28619 GCA_008042585.1 Drosophila punjabiensis
TTAATAATTTCTCTGTGTGCTTTTTGAATGATTTCGAAATCTACATCGCTTTCAATATAAATGGTTATGTTTCTATGAATAAAATGATCAAGTAAAATTTGTTTGGCCTTTTCGAGTGTCATTACATTATATTGGATTGTGGTAATGGAGTTACCGAACATTGTTGAATGCTCTACTTTATTTTGATCAGATTTAATGAAAATTATTTGTTTTTAAAAATAGTTAATTGGTTTTTCTGTTAAATGAATTAGGTTACTATTATCTTCTTCTGCACTATGTTGAGTAACTTCACTGTGATGGCTTTCTTCAATTTTAATTCTTGATAATGCATCGGCAACTGAATTTTCTTTCCCTTTAATATAATCAATTTTAAATTGGTATTCGTTTAACTTAGCTCTCCATCTTTGTAACTTAGCATTCGGTTCTTTTAAGGTATGCAGCCATCTAAGAGGTTGATGGTCACTAGCAATGAGAAAATGTCGTCCTAATAAATAATGTCGAAAAGTTTTAGTGGCCCAGACTATTGCAAGTAATTCCTTTTCGATAGCACTGTAATTTAATTCATGTTCATTAAGTGTTCTGCTAATAAAAGATATAGGATGACCATTTTGAGAAAGTACGGCCCCAAGGGCTAGATTACTGGCATCTGTGGTTAAAGTGAATTTTTTTTCGAAATCGGGTAATTGGAGAATTGGTTCTCTAATTATTAAAGCTTTAAGTTTTTTGAATGCTTCTATGTAGTCGAGATTTTGTGTATCTATCTTTGCTCCTTTTTTTAAACATTTGGTCATAGGTTTTGCTATGTCTGCGTAGTTTGGGATAAATTTACGATAATAACCGGTTAATCCAAGGAAAGCTCTGATCTCTTTTACTTTTGTTGGAATTGGATAAGAAACTATGGCTTTAACTTTAAGGGGGTTTGGTTTTATACCATTAGGGGTTACGATGTGACCAAGAAAACTAGCTTCCTTTTTTAAGAATTCACATTTGTCTAAATGCAATTTTAAATTTGCTTCTGCAAGTTTGGAAAAAACTAGCTGCAAGGATTTTAAATGTTCGGAAACTGCAATTTTAAATTTGCTTCTGCAAGTTTGGAAAAAACTAGCTGCAAGGAATTTAAAAGTTCGGAAATGGATGTGGAAAAAATTATGATGTCGTCTAAATACACTAAACTGTGTATATTAAGCAACGGTCGAAGGATATTATTCATACACCTTTCTAAGGCCAAATGGCATTCGAAGGTATTCATAATGACCGCTTTTGGTGGAAAATGCAGTTTTAGATATTGATTCTGGGTCCATTTCTATTTGATGAAATCCCTTTGCCAAATCGATAGTTGTAAAATATTGGCATTTACCTAGTTTACCAAGGATTTCGTCCATGTTTGGTATCGGATATCTGTCGGGGATAGTTATTTCATTGAGCTTTCTATAATCGATTACTACTCTATACTTCATTTTACCTGGGTACTACCCAGGCAGGACTATTGTATGGTAAATTACTTTCCCTAATTAACCCTTGATTAAGCATTTCCTGCACTTGTTTATCGACTTCAATTTTGTGTGCTTGAGCAAGTGGGTACTGTTTTGAATAAATTGGGGAGTTATGTGTTGTATTTAGTACATGTTTAATGGTATTTGTAAATGTTAAATGATCTCCTTCTACATATTGAAGATTTTTGAATTTATTTAATAAACCTTTCAGCTTTAAAGTTTCCTCCTGATTAAGGTGATCTAATCGAAACAATCCAAAATCTATTTTTTTTATTGATTCCTGAGGTGATTTTTTTATTGATTCTTGTGTTTTTTGGATATAAAAATTTTGGTTTTTTCCTGATTTTGAAGTTATTAATTTGTATGTTTTATCAAAAAGGGTAACTGTGCTATTTTTGTAATTTATAATTGATTGTGCATTTTCCAACAATTTTCTGCCAATTAGTATATCATAATTATTAGAAAAATCGTGTAAATAAAATGGTTCATTTGTTTTAAAAATACTATTGCTGGGCAACATAATTAAGTTGTTCAATGTAATAGGACCATTGGATGTCAAAACTTCGCATTTAGTATTTTGAATAGGAAGACAAAATATATTTTTATTGATCATATTTATTGTGGATCCTGTGTCTATAAGGCAATTGTATGTGCAACCTTTGTATGCTATTTCTATATATTGGTGTTGTCCGGGGCTGTTAACTGAAAATTTTCGTTTGACTCTGAGTTACTTTGTTTTTGTTCATCTTTGTTTTGGGTGTATTGAACAGGTTGCTGTTGTTGTTCATTAATAAACCCATGGTATTGATTGTTGTCGTAATACTGTTGTTCATAGTAACTGGGTTGTATTTCTTCGTATTCGTATGCGTCTTGAAATCTTAATTCGTCAATAGACATTTTAGTTTGTTCACTGTCCGATGGTCTTAGTCGCTTGGTGATCGGGAAGTTAGTATTTTTGGATGTGGAGGGTTGTTGTTGTTGAGGGTATGTATTTCCTTTAAAATATGCTGTTTGAGGATTTTGAATTTTATTGGAATATTGTGGGAAAGGATTTTTGTAAGTAAATGGTTGTGTGTTCAAGAATTGGTTGGGTCCGAAATGATTTGGTGTGTGCCACATAGCTTGGTTGTTAGACATCTGCTGTGTATAGGTGGGTCTAAATGGTTGCGTGTATTGATTAAAATTAGGTTGGAATGGTTGAGAATATTGTGGTCGATATTGGGTTTGGGTATTTGTATTAAATTTGTGTGGTTTATAATTCTGATTAGTGTTTGAGTTTTTATTACGGTTTTCTGTATTTTTATTTAATTCAAAATTAACATGTTCTTCATAAATTCCTTCATTTTGTGCAATAGTGATTAAGGATCTTAAGTCTGTAATGTCATGATGAACTAAAATAGTGAATAATTGTATTGGTAATTTTCTGATCAATATTTTAATGGAATCTTTAATCGCCTGAATATAAATAAGAAAATCTGCCTGGTTACCTTCCAGATGCAACTTCGAAATCAGTACTTGACGTCGTCTCTCTGCTTCTTCGCAGAATGCTCTCAGATTTCCTTTGTAAGGTGTCTCCCTGAAGTTCTCCAGTAGTTTGTAGTTAGGTGTTTGGGGCTTAAATTCTGCAACTAGTCTCGATCTAAGGGTAGGCCAGTCTTCAATGTTCGGAAGGCCCAATGAACGTGTTACGTGTCCGTCCAAATTTCTTTCGATGGCTCCAAGAAGAATCCTCTGTTGTCGCACATCATTAGTTTGGTAGAGTGAAATTACATAGTCCACTCTGCTGACGAAGGTGTAGAGAGTTTCTGGATCACCCTTAAATGGCATGATGTCTTTTAGCTGCCGACGGGCTTCAGCAAGGTTGTTGTCGCTTAGTGCAACGATTTGGGGTGCGGCAATAACTGGTTGTGCCATTATTATAGTAAATTTTGTTTTTATAGTCAAATAAAATTTTTTTTAGTTTATTTTTATTTTATTATTTTTTTATTTATTTATTTAATTTATTTTTTTTTTTATTTCACTTATTAAAGTTTATGTGTTTGTTTCAATTAATTTTTCTTAAAATTTATATGTTTTTATTAACTGTTAGGTGCCTTTGGACTTATTGTTTTTTTTTTTCTATTCTTCCACTTTTTTGTTGGACAACCGAATTGGAATTATAATCCAAGTTGAAGGGTTTTGAAATGTTTTGCGTAATTATTATTCGAGAACTGAATTATAAAATTTAATTTATTTTTCACTCGAGGTTCTTTTTTTCGGATGCTTTTAGCATCCTACCGACTGCGCCAGTAAAATGTTTATATGTTTGAGTCGAACTAATGTCCCGTCAATTGGCTAAGGACAAAGCCGGAGAAATAAATAAACGATCAAAAATTAATTTCACGTCTTTATTAATTGGATTTTAGCTTAAGATTAAATTCTTGTGACAAAAATTATTCTCGTGCTGCCCTTCGTTTACATAAATTTGGGAGCGAGCTTGGGCTATTGGTTGGGATCGCCTACGCTGCAGGTTGTTATTTATGGGTACATAAGTGGGTATGTGAATATGTCACTATATATATTACTCTAAATTTTCGGATTTAATTTTATAAAGTTCGGACTACTATATCCTATAGCTGCCATAGGAACGGTTGTGAAATTTTCAGAAAAAAAACTATAGCTTTGTCAGTTTTTAACATAATTACTTCTACTTTGAGATACTAGTATTTCATTATTTTTCAGAATTTTGTTGTAAATTTCATAAGAATCGGACGACTATATCATATAGCTGCCATACAAACGATCGGTAAACGTGGAGAAAAATTACATTTTACTTTAAATGTAAAAATGTGAAAAAATGTAAAAAAATGTAAAACTGTACAAATTGTATGTATATCAAAGTAGTTCATATTATATTATATTGGGATAGATTATAATTTATACAATTGGAATCTGCAATGGTATACAAACTTCGGCGTGCCTAAGTTAGCTTCCTTCCTTCTTGTTAAAGATAAGGCGTGCGTGTGACTCTGTTTGTGCATTAGCCGTATGCCAATGCAGAATAGCGGAGATAACGGAGGAGGAGGAATTGAAAAAATTCGGAGCGTCGACTTGCAGACGATTATGTTTGCATGTAATTGCAATGTGTATATGTTTATTTGCTCAGAGACCAATAGAGAGAAAATAAATAAATATACAAATTAAGTCGGCGGTACTGTGCCGTCTGTTGTGAGAATATATTTATTTATATGAGCTGTGGATTGTAATTGTAATATATTTTAGATATAGTTTTGTGTTTGTATATTATGTTGTAAATATATGTATTAAGGAAAAACAACAACAAATTTGGAAGTAAATTGTTTATTGTAATTATTGTGATTGTAGATCAGTGGAGTGGACTGTATGTATGTATGAAAGGTAAATAAATGCAAGCGGAACACAGTGAACAAAAAGGAATTGGGAACTTTTCGGAATAGGAATATCCACTGTGGCTTTTGGTATTTATTTACACACACTTGGATTTAGGAACACGCAGCAAATAGAAAATAATCGCAGTAATAGAAAATTTTTTGGATATATTTATGCAATTTTGTAGGCTTGGAGAAAATATGTGAATATATTTTTAAGCCAAATGAACATAAATGTTGACAGCGATTGTAGAATTGTGGAGTGGACTGTATTGAATATGTGTATGTGGATACGGGTAAATAAATGCAAGCGGTGGAACACAGTAAACGAAGAGGAATTCGGAAGTAAATGTTTTACTGTGGCTTTTGCATTTATTTGAACACACACTTTTTGATTTTTTAATCGGAAGTTATTATGCTGCCGTGGTGTCGGATTAATCGGACTTAGATTTTAGACAATAATCATACAGAGAAGTTTAACGAATTGAGTTTCGCAAACCTAACAGTATGACCGGCAGCAATAATATAATTAGAACTTATCTTGTGTGGTGTTAAAGCCACCGGTACTGCTGGAGTAGGAATATCCGGCTCGAAGGACCAATGTTTGGAGGGGGGCGGCTTTAACCTGAGGGTGCACTCGATAATAAAAACACGTAGAACTTTTTCGGGGTTTTGCGCGACGTGCGTCTTTGATGTTTACTGAAAGGAGTCGTAGTTAGAACTAATTACAAGAAAACTTTAAAATATCATCGGGGAGCGGATTGGAAGCTCATCGGAGAGAGAGGGAGAGAGAACGAACTGGACATTGTGAGGCTGCAAGCGGAGTCACACTGCCTCTCGAAAATAAGCGCCTTTTGGCGTAAACAAAATCTAATCAAAAAAGGTCGCCGAAGTTTGAATACCCTTGCAGATTGCCATTGGACATTTTATAATTTATCCATATCTAAATAAATATAAAATACTTTTATATTCATATTATTTTTACAGATTTACATTATTTTTAATTTTTTACATGTAAAGTAAAATGTAATTTTTGTCCAGATTTTTCAATCGTTTTTAGGGCAGCTATATGATATAGTCCGATTTTTACGAAATTAAATATGAAATTCAGAAATAATATAAAAACTGACAAAGTTATAATTGTTTTTCCAAAAATTTTGTGACCGTTCATTTAGCAGCTAATGATAGTAGTAGTAGTCAGATTTTTATAAAATTAATTACAAATTTTAAAAGTAATATAATAAGCATATACCCCTGAGTAGATGATGTTCAAGAATGGTGAAGTGATTTATTTTGATTTAGTTGACCGATCCGGCTCGTTCGGTTTTATGTACAATGAAAGTATATAGAAGACTATTTGCAAAGTTTCATTGAGCTTCAAAACTGAGGGACTAGTTTCATACAATCGGACAGACGGACATGGCTAGATCGACTAGGCTATTTATGCTGGTCAAGAATATTTATATTTTAAAGGGTCGGAAATATCTCCTTCACTGCGTTGCGAGCTTCTGACTAAAATTATAATACACTGCAAAGATATAAAAATATATACGTTTTAAACTTTAAACTTGGGCTTATAATTCCCTTCGGATTCAAGACAACATTTTGGGTAAGCCACTAAAACGATTAGTGATTTTTAACAAGTGGTCTGATAACAATAGAACGATTAGAGAGTAAAAGCTGTTTGTACGAAAACCGATATTTTTATTTAGACAATCGGTCGTATAAGAAATCCCTTAGTTCTTTAAAAATTAAATCCTTAAAAAATCGGGTGGCCAAAATGATTTTTTCTTGTTTTAGTTATGTTCTATTAACATCCAAATTCATATATAATCTTTCAGAAGCCGTCCATGCCCAATCATCGAACACATTGTTTTATGTTCAGCGCTCGCTAAAAAATGCATGCTAATGTAACTTCAGATCGTGGTGGAGGAGGAGCTGGTTCGTGGAGACTACCACCGGATGAAACTTTACAAGTGCAAGATCCAAAACAAAAAGATCATGATCTAGACCTGGATGAAGGCCACAATTGGCGAAGTATAATCTTCTCATTAATTGTTATTAGCTTCGTAATAGCTGGTATAATAACTGCTATTTATTTATTGGGGTAAATACATATATAAACAATTTTTTTAGTATTATTATTATAATTTTTTATTGAGAGATTCGCTTGAATACATTTATTTAGGGGATTCTACGAGGGTGGTCCGATAAGTACTTAGCGTCCAAAAGAAAAACGAACATTTTGGAAAAGTGGCGATTTATTTCTTAACATAATTTCCTTTTAGCTCGATACACTTGGCCCAGCGATGCTCCAATTTTTTTAGCCCATCTGAAAAATACGGCTTCTCGAGGTTTGCAAAATAGGCCTCTGTGGCGGCGACGACCTCCTCATTCGACGCAAACTTCTGTCCACCGAGTGACAGCGGTCACGAAACGACGCAGAAACTTCTTCGGACTGCCCTTAAAAAATGTCAAACACTGCTCTGAAGTGCTCTCACGGTTGTGTTTGTTGTCCAGAGTGAGCAAACGCGACACCCATCGCGCCGAAAGCTTTCTCATGCCCAAAATTTCAGGCAGGATATGACCCATGCTGTCTATTGAGATGCCTACTGTTTCAGCTATCTCGCGTATCTTCAATCGTCGGTCTGCCAATACGAGATCGTGGATTTTTGTCACGTTATCCTCCGTGGTAGCCTTTTTCGTGGCACCTGAGTCACCGTACACAGCATCCACGCGCTTTTTGATTTCGCTGCGCGATTTACCTTCTAAAAACAAGAATCGAATCACCGATAGTGCTCTTTCTCCATTTTTCTAAAATCCGCGGATACGTCGGATTCCACACGCAGTCAAAACAAAACTACGAGTCCGATTCGGCTGAAATTTCGATAGTAGTCGTCTACAAGAATGTACTACACAATAGTAAATTTCTCTTGCGATAGTGACGCCATCGGGTAGTGAGGCTACTTTTCGGACTGCCCTCGTATATACGATGTAATGACTGAATTACTAAAAATATAGCCGATGCTAAACAATATTTTGAGCCGGATAGGGAACGACCCAGAAACGTGGGCGACTTAATTGCTATCAAAATTCCAAATAAAAGCAAGAACAATGCTTTGAATTGCTTAAGAAGTTTAACAGTTTGATTGAGTTGAAGATTATGATCAAAAATGCCTGCAAATAGGTATTTGTTTGGCACATTGGCTTAACAGTAACAGCAACCATGGAGTCACTTTATCGTATTGTATTGGAGAAGCTTCATGTATGGGAATCGATATTTTCAGTTGCCTATATTTTCAGTAATTCAGTCATTTAGTCGTATAGGGAATCCCTTAAGAATTATAGACAATAAAGATAAAAATTCTGTAATTATATCTAGATCAAAACAAAAAATTAAAGTCTATAAAATTTATTAAAGCCAAATTGTTATATTAATATATACAGTTACTCCATTTTTCAGATATGTTGATGAGCTTTTATATTGGTCAGGTCGAAGAATGATTTTAGATGAATATTTACAAGGAGATTTAGTGCCGAGAAGATTGGAGTCCTCTTGGGTAACTACTGAAAAATATGTGTTTCAATCAGATGATGGCGGTCTGGCAATTTTGGATACTACTACCAACTTAGTAAACGTCTTAGTTACTAACCACACTCTTCGTCAATTAAATGTGCGAGGATATTTATGCTCCCACGATCTTAAATATGTTTTATTTAAACATAACGTAAAAAAGGTATGCTATTATTTCCATAATTATTGCTTGCAATTTTAAGTACTCAATTTATTTGCAGAATTTTCAGAAATCATTTACAGCGTTTTATACCATTTACGATGTTGACAATGATCATCACATGCCAGTTAAATTGAAAGACTCGTTAAAGGTGCACAGAACGCGACTACAATATGCATCTTGGCTAGGCAATACGACCGCCTTAGTATATGTGGTTGACAATGATATTTTTATACGTCGATCCCCTTTAATAGAAGAAGATATACGAATAACTACAACGGGGGAAGAAAATAAAATTTATAATGGAGTTACCGATTGGCTTTATCAAGGTATTTAGCATTATAAATATTAGAAAGTAAATAAGTTAAATGGTTAGATTATATTAAAAAATTTATAGGAGCTATTCCCATTTACTTCAGTGTTTGCACATTGGGCGGAAAACACGATTTTTTTAGCATAAACTCTAGGTTTTTTGGCCGTTACCCACAGACATAGTGGGCATAACGTCAATATTTTACTGTAAACTATCGTTTTTATGATGAACTTTTAAAATCTTATACATGTCTGTTCACGCCATAAAGGCGCTTAATTTCGGGAAGCAGTATGATCCCGCTGGCAGTCTCAAAATGTCCAGTACGTTCTATCTTCCTTCTCTCCGAAGTTCCAAACAGCTTTCAGATCCGCTTCACTATGCTATTCTTAAGTTTTTTTGTAATTAGAAAAAATTTACATTTCCTACGCTTGTCGTGCAATAACCCGAAAAGTTTACGTGCTTGTACTTATCGAGTGCCATTTTTAGGTTAAAGCTGCCTTCTCAAAAAAAAGTCAAAGTAGAATTTTGGTTTTTATTATTTTTTAATTTGACCAAAATTCTTTCACCATCTAATTGGGTTTTTCCACTGCTACATATTTCAACATTCTTGGATATGTCCCATATTTTTTTATAAAAATAAACTTAGTTCAATTATATATGACCCAAACATTTGGATATTTATGTAGTCTTATGACGACCTAACCAAAAATAACAAATTTTCTAACCATTTTCAAGAAATTTCTTTATTTTGACTTTATGAACTATTTTTCCATAAAAATAAATGAGCTCAACCGCAGCATGTCAAGGTGCTTAAATGCCTACATATGTTAAGCCTTTCTAAAAGACTTCTTTTATTAAAAAAATTCTTCGGTTTATATAGGCTATTTTGCTCATGTCCTTATCTCTAAATAGACCAATGCAGTGGTCATTTTTTCCTATTTCATGGAAATTGGAACCCTTTTTAAGTGCATGTGGCGATGCATACATGCCCAATCTTAAAAGATATGCTATGATGTCTCGCAGCGATTATGAATTTATATTAATACTGTAACGAAAGAAGCCAAATCTAAAGGGCTTTCGACCCTCAAGTCAGTTGGCAACGCGGGCCGCGGAACGATAGTTAGTGTGACCACTAGGATCTCAAAAGGAGCTAAGCTGCGCAATTACGAGGGCTGGACAGCCGCGATGTCTGGTCTCTTTGCACTTCTTCTTTACGATCGTTTCCGACCACAACACGCCTATTGACTAAAAATAAAGAAAAGCACCAGAAATAACTCGAAAATACTCGTGTGTTCTCTTAAAGGCTAGGAAGTTGGCACGGCCGGGTTCGTGGCCGCCACACCTGCTAAATAAAAAGTTCCGCTCGGCTTTCCGTAGTGATCTCGGCCTGCGCCCCTAATCGCGGCCGAAATTCGTTACATTGGTGCCAGGTGTGGGGTGCTAGGGTTTACGAAAAATGCCTAAGAATTCCGCTGCCGCCTACCTTCGACGGAACCCGTCCCTGGCCAGAGTTTCAGCGCCTCCTGGACGACATGGCCGAGGAGTACCATTGGTCAGAAAGGAAGAAGTGCCGGAAATTGTACACGAGCCTGCGGGGGCGTGCACAGCGTTTTCACGCCACCCTCCCAGAAACTACACTTCAATCGACTGCTATGTGCGAGTATTTCGCAATCAGTAAGCATGCCGGCTATCACGCTTTCCATAATCGGGTGCAAGGGCCCTGAGAGTCGTTTGAGGATTTTGCCCTTGATCTTGAACGCCTAGGCAGAAGGGTGTTGGGGGAGTTGCCACCCGCGACCAACAACAGATTCACAGTGCAGCGCTTTATCGACGGGATCCGAGAGACCGGATACTAGGTTCCCATCATCAGCAGCAACCCGCGCTCGCTAACCGATGCCCTGGACATGGCCTGTCGCATCGAAGCCCAATGTCGACGACGCCCAGCTGCCGCCGTGATGACCGTCGCCGCCGTGCACGCAGACGACCCCATCGGCACACCCCGAAGAGGACGCCGATGTTCTTCCAGAAACAATGCAGCTGTCGCGGACTCCTCCGGACATTCCGTGTCGTCCTCGGGAAACTAGCCCTTGTCAGCTTCTCGTGGCGGAGGTTGACAACCCACGCCGAAAGCCCCAGCGAGCATCTGCTCGGTCCCCTCGTCTCCCACCGCCGGCCAAACCAATGCCGCACGTCTTCAGCTCACCCGCAATCACTGGTAACTGAACCTCCATGCGCCGCCGCCGCCCACTGAGCAACCTGGAGCCGGATCCAATCTTCCTCCACCCCTTGCAGTCAGCGCCGCCGCCCGAAGAGAATGCCGAGAAGTCGCGGGACATCGGAATCGCCGCAAACCCGAGCGCCTCGCCGAGCCTCGACGCGATGCCGCCGCCCAACGAGCAACCTGGCGCCCGACAGAGTCTTCCTCTCAGTGGAATCGAAGCCGTCCTGGTCCCTTGCTCTCAGAGCCGCCGCCTGAAAAGAGTGTCGATTCGTCTCAGGACATAAACCATGCCGCCATCCGGGGCGCTGCAACAGTTCCCCAGCCGAGAAGCCTCGACCAAGAAGCTGCCAGAACGGGACCTCCTTCGGAGGAGTAGCAGGCCGCCAGTTCTGAGTTGTTCCTGAGGCCGCCTACCAGCAAGATTGCTTCCGGACCGCCGCCCTTCGAGAATAGTTCGATCCCCACTGCCGCCGCCACTGAGCCCCTAGGGGCAGTACCGCCGCCGCCTGAAAATGAGGAGAAGGCGGACCTGCACATCATGGATCCAGTCTTGAACCCATCCGAAGACACGCTACCACTCCCCTGAACTGCGAGGAAACAACGCGGAACTGGAAACGCTCGAGCCGAACATCAAGGGATCCAATCTCCGCCCGTCCAAGCTACGTATACGTGAAGTGCCGTCGGCGGCCCACATTTACACTGTTTTCTCTCTTTACAGGAGCAGCCTTTGCACCTTATCACCGACACCGTGGCCGCCGTTTCCCTACTGAATGATAGGGATCTAAAAAAATAACTGCCAACTGCTCCGTGCCGAGTGACACTTGAGGGTGCATCAGCCGAACCATTCGTAGCCACCGCTTAAGTCAACGCCCGACTTGATATTGCCGGAAGGCCGGTTACACACGAGTTCTTGCTAGTGGAGGGTAGCACTCCTAGCCTGCTGGGCATGAACTTTTTGCTACGTTACGAAGCCACCGTGGATTTGAAGAATCTTCAGCTGCAGTTCCCGTGGGGATATTTAAAACTGTATGCCCCAGATAGACGGCCGCGGAACTTGCTTTATATGACTGAAACCGCAAGTATCCTGCCATTTAGCGACAACTGCCCCGGCGCTGCTGGAACGAGGAACGCGATCTCAACTGCAACTCACAGTTCTACTAGGCAGCGCCTTGGTAGACACCTCAAGCGACACTAGCACCCTACACCTAGTGAATCTCAGCGGCCGGGAATACACGTTACCCGCGCAAGCGATATTGGGACTAGTGGAGTCAGTGAAACTGTTGGAAGCTGCGCCGGATCAGGACATAGACAAGGACGTAAAGGTTCCCGACGCGGAGGTGCCCCCAGATTTGCCGTCCCACCTTCACGACAAGTGAATAGCACTGGTGGATCGCTTTTGTCAAGTATTTGCTCGAGGCGACGACGACTTTGGGCGCACCACCCTAACAAGGCACTTCATCGACACGGGCCAATTCCGACCTATTAAGCAGCCCGTGCGTCGCCTAGCGCTGGTCAAGATGGGCGAAGTGGAGCAGCTCGTCACCGACATGCAGCTTAGAGGCATAATTCGCCCATCCACCAGCCCGTGGGCCTCCCCGATTGTCCTAGTCAAGAAAAGGGACGGTTCCCTCCGGTTCTGTGTGGATTATCGACGCCTAAACGACATCACCGTCAAGGACTCGTATCCGCTACCGAGGATGGATGACATCTTAACCACTATGCACGGTGCCTGCTGGTTCTCTACGATGGCTGTACTGAGTGGCTATTGGCAGGTGGAAATGGACAAGAACTCCCGACCCAAGACAGCATTTACGTGTGATGCTGGTGTAGTATGCGCGTATATTGAATACCCACTGTACCAAGAGTACTTAAAGGGTACGCACTGTAACACTTTGTTGCAGTGTTTACATATTTCAAAGTCCCGGTCATAAACCCTAAGTGGCCGAAATATGAACCGATCGCTATGGCTTAGCCCACACACAGAATGTGCTAGCGTCGGCATAAATGTAATAAACGGACAGCATATGCATAGCCCTCGCGCCTACACTTCAGAGGGCATAGCCAATATATATAAGTACATTCCTTTATACATAAGAATATATATAAGCAGCCGTCCCTCTGCCGCCGCCTGCGAGCAGCGCAGCTACGAGACCTAGTTTAAATCAGAACTTAAGGAATATTGTAAAATTCAGAAACTCTTCGAGCGTTGGAGCGGCACCATAGCTGCTCCAATTTAAAACCCAAAAATAAAACTGATTAACAATTTAAAACCCAGAGTCTATTCATTGAACACCTCGGAACAATCCTACTTCACTGGTCTATTTGAATTTACGGTATGCTGTTTGGCCTGACCAACGCGCCAGCTACCTTTGAGCGGTTGATGGATGGCTTATTCTCTGGCCCCACCTGGAAGTTCACCCTGGTTTATCTTGATGACATCATTGTGCACTCGCGTACCGCCGAGCACCACCTGAACCACCTGCAGCAGGTCTTCGAAAGATTGCGGAGCGTAGAATTGCAACTGAGTCCCCGCAAAGGCCATTTCTTTCGAACCAAGGTTAATTACCTGCCCACTACAGATCTTGGGAACCGCTACATCGCAGTAGTAATGTGCTACTTCACCAAATGGCCGGAATGCATCGACCGCTGAAACAGTAGCCCGAGCCCTCGTCCAAGAAGTCTTTTGTAGTTTTTGTGCGCCCTTTGTCCTTCACTCTGATCAAGGCCGTAATTTTGGGTCGGAAGTCTTGCAAGCGTGCCTGCGCCTCCTCGACGTGGAAAAGACTCGTACTACGCCGTTGCACCTTCAATCGGACGGGATTGTCGAAAGGTTTAACCGAACCCTCCTGGTTTATTGGCGAAGTTCGTTGCCACAGATCAACGTGACTGGGACCAACTTTTGCCGCTAGCTCTTTGGGCCTATGGATCTGCCCCGCATGAGTCAACCGGATTCTCACCGTCACTACTTATGCTGGGAGGCGAGCTTCGACTGCCAAGTGAACTGCTGCATGGTCGATAATCTCCTGGCCCGGAAAGTTACCCGGCTTTTGTCACACAGTTGCTAGACCACATACGAGAAACGCAGAAGGTCGGACGACAACATCTAACGGACGCCGCCAACGTTAACCAACTACGCTACGATTTTCGTTCGCATCCAGTGGAGTTTATCGGAGGGGAGGGATTGGACCTGCTACCGTCATTCGACGTCACTCTGACTTGGTGAACGAGATAAGGCTGCCCGGGGAGCGCGCCACCAGGACCGTGCACGTCAACCGCCTGACCCCATAACGGGACCCTAATCCATAAATACTCGGCCAGGAGGCTCGAGTCTCAGAAGGGGGCAATGTAACGAAAGCCGTCAAATCTAATGGGCTTTCGACCCTCAAGTCAGTTGGCAACGCGGGCCGCGAAACGATAGTAAGTGTGACCACTAGGATCTCAAAAGGAGCTAAGCTGCTAAATTACGAGGACTGGACAGCCGCAATGTCTGGTCTCTTTACACTTCTTCTTTACGACCACAACACGCCTATTGGCGAAAGATAAAGAAAAGCACCAGAAATAACCCGAAAATACTCGTGTGTTCTCTTCAAGGTGTTCACGCCAAAAGGCGCTTATTTTCGAGAGGCAGTGTGACTCCGCTTGCAGCTTCACAATGTCCCGTTTGTTCTCTCTCCCTCTCTCTCCTATGAGCTTCCAATCCGCTCCCCGATGATATTTTTAAGTCTATTTGTAATTAGTACCAACTACGACTCCTTACAATAAACATCAAAGACGCACGTCGCGCAAAACCCCGAAAAAGTTCTACGTGTTTGTATTACCGAGTGCAGCCCCCTTAGGTTAAAGCAGCCCCCCTCCAAACATTGGTCCATCAGAGCCGGATATTCCTACTCCAGCAGTACCGGTGGCTTTAACACCGCACAAGATAAGTTCTAATTATATTATTGCTGCCGGTCATACTGTTAGGTTTGCGAAACTCAATTCGTTAAACTTCTCTGTATGATTATTGTCTAAAATCTAAGTCCGATTAATCCGACACCACGGCAGCATAATAACTTTCGATTAAAAAATCAAAAAGTGTGTGTTCAAATAAATGCAAAAGCCACAGTGAAACATTTACTTCCGAATTCCTCTTCGTTTACTGTGTTCCACCGCTTGCATTTATTTACCCGTATCCACATACACTTATTCAATACAGTCCACTCCACATTTCTACAATCGCTGTCAACATTTATGTTCATTTGGCTTAAAAATATATTCACATATTTTCTCCAAGCCTACAAAATTGCATAAATATATCCAAAAAATTTACTATTACTGCGATTATTTTCTATTTTCTGCGTCTTCCTAAATCCAAGTGTGTGTAAATAAATACCAAAGCCACAGTGAATATTCCTATTTCGAAAAGTTCCCAATTCCTTTTCGTTTACCGTGTTCCGCTTGCATTTATTTACCTTTCATAAATACATACAGTCCACTCCACAGATCTACAATTACAATAAATACAATAAACAAATTACTTCCAAATTTGTTGTTGTTTTTCCTTAATACATATATTTACAACATAATATACAAACACAAAACATAAATCTAAAATATATTACAATTACAATCCACAGCTCATATAAATAAATATATTCTCACAACAGACGTCACAGTACCGCCGACTTATTTTTGTATATTTATTTATTTTCTCTCGCTTGCTCTATCCTGAGCAAATAAACATATACACATTGCAATTACATGCAAACATAATCGTCTGCAAGTCGACGCTCCGATTTTTGGCAATTCCTCCTCCTCCGTTATCTCCGCTATTCTGCATTGGCATACGGCTAATGTACGAACAGACTCACACGCAGAAAATACAGCAGCGGTCAACTGAATAAGTCCAGGCGCATAAAATAATTTTTAAATTATTTTTTTTTTCATAAATCCAACAAATTTTAACTAACTAATTCAGTTAGAATTTTAAGTGCGCATCCATATCCGCATTAGTGTGACAGTATCTGTTTCCCTGTTCAGCGAAGATTACAGCATTAAAGTCGAACCTTCCGCAAATCAGCAGTAAAATTAACTAACAGAAATTCTGCGCGTCTATATTACGATTCCAGTTGGTTCCTAAATTCCAATTTCAACTTCGATACATAAATAACTCGAAATTAAATTTTAATAATTTTAAATTTATAATTTAATTTATAATTTAATAATTTATAAATTATAATATTATAATTTACGTAATATATATTCAGAATGACTTCTTCTATTTTAAATAAATTTACTTTGACCTGTGACCGCCTCAGTTACTTCGAGTCCAAATTCTGTAATCCAGCAGAACCACGACCAACTCAGTATACGTGCAAGGTTCATCTTGACCAAGTCCGAGCGCTATGGGATAAGGTCGAGAAAGAGTACGAAGCTTGTTTCAGTTGGTTTTGAGGGCCCGGCGGACACCTTGCCTACTCTTCAGGCAAAATACGACTATTCATATTTTATTTATGAAAGGTGCTCCGCCCAACTAATGGAACAGATCGAAACGATCTCTGCTAAAGCAGCTCCGGTTCAACCTATTCCGGCCCAAAACTCCGTTCGGTCTGGCTGTCGGCTTCCTCCGTGCGATACGGAAGTTTCCTCTGGCGATTATCTTCGCTGGCCGACTTTCCGAGATCTTTTCACAGCAGTTTATATAGACAATCCTGCTTTAACACCTGTTGAATAGCTATTCTTTCTAAATGCCAAGACAAGTGGTGAAGCTAACTGCATAGTTTCCAATTCGCCACTCACCAACGATGGTTTCCGCTCAGCCTGGAGAAACTTAACTGAGCGTTTCGAAAACAAGCGGTCGTTGGTGAACAGCCATCTGAAAAAGTTACTCAACATGCAGTCCGTCGTACATGAATCTTCGGCGAATCTTCCTACGCGAGTACTAAAATCTTTTAGTACGCGGATTGTTCCCATGTCCAGAAGATGTGATTTGTGTTCAGCAGAGAATCATCCAGTGCGTATATGTCCACGCTTCCTCCAGATGACGATAGAAAATCGTATCGCGTATATCAAAAAAAGAAGGTTGTGCTTAAATTGCTTTTTTCAAGCGGTCATCCACTCCGTAATTGCACAAGCGCCCACAGCTGTTCCCATTTGCTACGGTCGGCATCACACTTTGTTGAATTCAGGCAACTCTTCCTCCAGTGTTTCGATTCCTCTTGATGGCACAACGCAAAGTTCTCCACCTCTCCAAAGGATTTCCTCGTTCTCCACGCGAGTGACCACTGAACCCAATTCCTGGAATTATTGGGTTCCGTATGACAACATAAAAAGCGGACGTTCCCGAGGTATTTTATCCTACCCATGCCGAGTCTGCCAAGGGAAACATCCTTTTCGGAAGTGCCACCGTTTCCTTAGGCCTAGCGCTGAGGAACGGCTCCAGACAGTCCTCGAAATAAGATACTGCGTCAATTGCCTGGCCCACCACCATTCCCAAGGATCGTGCCGCAGTGACGACCGATGCCAGAAGTGTGGACAGGATCACCACACTCTTCTCCATATCCACGAGAGCTCAGCGTTATCCTACGCTTTCCAGAGCTAAGACCTACTGAGATTTTTGCTGCGTATCCTCGCAAGGGGGGGGAGAATGGTCACGCTAAAAGGCGCTTATTTTCGAGAGACAGTGTGACTCCGCTTGCAGCCTCTCTCCGTCTCTCTCCGATGAGCTTCCAATCCGCTCCCCGATGATATTTTTTAGTCTATTTGTAATTAGTACCAACTACGACTCCTTACAACAAACATCAAAGACGCACGTCGCGCAAAACCCCGAAAAAGTTCTACGTGTTTTTATTACCGAGTGCAACCCCCTTAGGTTAAAGCCGCCCCCCTCCAAACACAAGGGTAGGAAGTTGGCACGGCCGGGTTCGTGGCCGCCACACCTACTGAATAAAAAGTTCCGCTCGGCTTTCCGTAGTGATCTCGGCCCGCGCCCCTAATCGCGGCCGAAATTCGTTACAATACAGATAAGTGCTAAACAGTTCAATGCTGCTGTGGCTTGATGGAATATTTATCTATTTACGTATTCAGGCTTGAGCAAGGGCCAGAAATATTAGGAGTGCAAATTTTTTAACTCGGAAAATACAAATACAAATGTAAATATTCAAACATTATTAATGAATTTTACAATTTAACACATTTTGTTATTGTAGTGCTTGGAACAGAATACTATATACTATATATTTCTGAAATCATACTCCTGTTCCTGATACCTGTAAGTGAGGTCCTGCCGGGGGAAAGTCATCGGTGCTTTTGTCGTCGCTGCTGCAATAGACGCTGCCGCTCCTTACCACGCGAAACATTTTATTTATTTTTATTTTGTCAATTTGTATTTTTTCAACCGAGTTGGAACATTTTGCTTTAAAACAATAAGGACTCTTTTTTGTGCCTTGGCTTTTAATTTATACTTTGATCCTTACCATAGAAGGGAAACAGGAGTCAAATATTTATCTACCTTCTCATTTAAGGAGCTGGCTTAAACTCTGAACCGCTTACCAATGCACAGTGGGCGATGTGATCAGGCTAGCGGCATTTAATTCAAAATTTCAAATTTGAAAAAGCGTTGATTTTTTTTCGTAAGTCGATAAAAAATGCGTAAACTAGATTTTTAATGGTCTTTTAAAGTTCTACGATCAGCTGATCATCAGCTGTGAGCTGTCAAACACACCATAGGATTTCGCAAAGAGCTTTACAACATTTTTTCGATTTTGTGCGTATAAATTCAAGTTCGTGACAAATTTACAATTTTCACGTTATTTATTAAAAAATTTCGCTTTTATTAACTTTGAGGTATGTGTTACATACAAAATCAGTGTTTGCGATCAGTATTTAATGTGACTCTTTTACTAGCCGAAAGTGTGAATTATTGTGATTNTCACTGATCGTGGGCATGAAGATGCAATTGGAGTGCGGAAGAGGATATGAATACGATGAGGTAGTATCGAAGCTAATAGATGAGTACGATGATTGGAAAAATTTAGCGAATAAGTTCGCGATGTCAGGCTCGTTAGAAGCGGACTCATTATTGAGATGAAGACAGGATGGAAAGATTTGAGATTTTCGTTTAGAATTGCTTAGGGTTCGCCTGGAACTCGTTTCTGCACCGATTCAGGTAATTATTGTAGCCCTCAGAATTATGTGTTAAAAAATTATAACGTGCTGTTAAGTATCTAGCACGGTCGACTAGCAACCCTGTTCTACTAAACTTTTTAAAAAGTCTAGACTTCACATTTTTCAAGTTGGAAAGTTGACGAGAAAACCAGGGAGGCTTATGCGAGACGTCAGAATGTGAAAACGATGGAACAAACATGTCAAAACCAGAGTATATAATGTCATAGAAACGGTCGAATAAGTTTACTAGATCGTCAGTAGGAGAGTCCAAAAAAGTCCAATCGACCGAAGAGTTTTGTTTTGGTTCTTAATCTCGGGGTATTGCTTTGAATCGCGATAATGCGGTCCCACGTCTGTACTGATCAAGACTGTCCAGATTTAAACTTATTAAAAAAAAAGAAAGTATTTATTAAATTTGTAATTCAATAATAAAACAACTGAAATATATTTCGGTAATAAGAATATAAATTGTTAGTCTGAGTAATAATGTTTTTATATGTATCTGTCTCGACTAGTGCAATAAATGGACCCTCACATATATGTACATAATATAAATAGTTAGTTTAAGTTGGGATTTAGGGTATATTAATAAGTTAGCTAAGCTAACTAGCTAGTAAGGAATTATTATTTAAGTAATCGTAGCGTAGGGAGATGCCAAAGACCCACGAAGGGCACCTGTAAATAGTTTAGACTTAGGCCGCCAGGCCTCACGGATAGGAGCACAGTTAGTCGCACGCACACACCGCCGAGCCCAGCACCCATGCCGATCGACGGCAAAGCAGCCGCATAGCAATAGCGGCCGCATAGCAACAGGGATCGCAGTACAGTCGACGACAAAAGCCCGCTTAGCAAGAGCGGTAACATCGCCAGAATCACAACGGAGCCTGCATACCCACAACGGCAGAGCCAACACATCGGCAGAGCCAACACAACGGCAGAGCCAACACAACGGCAGAGCCACAACGGCAGACCCACGCCGGCAGAGCCAACACATCGGCAGACCCGTACCGGCATAGCCAACAGAACGGCAGAGCCAACACAACGGCAGAGCCACAACGGCAGAGCCATACCGTCAGAGCCATACCGGCAGAGCCTACACACCGGCAGGGCCGAACACACCGGCAGAGCAGCAGTACCCAATCGCAGCGGCAAAGAGAAGCTGCTGGCAGCGACTCTTCCCGACCGCGGGGAGTTTTTTTCCAACCGCCAAGCCAAGCAGACGGAGTTCGAGGAGTTCGTTTTCACCCGCCAAGCCAAGCAGACGGAGTTTTGGAGCCGCAGCTGATAACCGACATAACCACGAGGATAGTCACGCGAAGCCGCAACATGGACACGTGGGTGGCCACCAACCTGGATAGGCTGGCCCCCACTTTGGAGGAGTATTTGGGTGAGCTGGGCCTCGGGCCAACCCCCGCGTGGGATCACCGGTGCGTGCGAGTTAGGGACCTAGGATTTGGGTTGTTTAAGTTGACTCAGATTTAATAAATTTTATAATTAGGAGACACAACAAAAACCACTGCGCCTAATTTAGATTTCCCCCTTTCCCCCTCCTCCTTCGGACTCTAACTCGGCAGCGTGGCCAAAGGACGTACGCGGCGCCCGGATGACGGGGCCGCAAACGTCAATGCCACGAGTGCCGCGCCTTTTTCCCCCTCTACCGACCCGGAGACGGCTTCCGGTTGACGGGGCTGTTTCCCACTCGAGGGAATACTCCGGGCTCGCGGAGCGGTACACGGTTGACGTGACCGCGACCCAGGATGACGGGGCTGCTCCTGCCGACTCGCTGCCACGCCCTCTAGATCCTTTACGGGTCGTTTCCGCCACTCCAACCAAGCCTATGTTACCCAAATCCCGGCCAATCGGCCCCCCTTCCTGCCTGTCACCGCAAAAATAAATATTTTTCTGTGGAGGAACCTGGTCTGACTGAATATATATTTCCTGGCCCGTGATTAGCATCCTTACAAAATATAAGGTAACCCTTGTCGCACTAGGATATTATCAAAAATAAAAATTAAAAATAAAAAATTAAATTATTTGTACAGTTTTACATTTTTTACATGTAAAGTAAAATGTAATTTTCCTTCACAAACGATCGGTAACGTTTATATGGCAGCTATGTGATATAGTCGTCCGATTCTTATGAAATTTAAAACAAAATTCTAAAGTAATACCAAAAGCTTGTATCTCAAAATAGAAGAAGTTATGTTAAAAACTGACAAAATTATAACTTTTTTTCCCGACCGTTCCTATGGCAGCTATATGATACAGTAGTCCGATTTTAATAAAATTAAATCTGAAAATCTCAAATTATGTATAAAGCGCACAACTGAGAGTTAATCAAAATATGTTAAAAAATAGTGACGTTCTAGTTTTTTTCTACAAATTTACGGATCGTTTGTATGGCATCTATATGATATATAATTTAATGCACACAAATAAATTATAAACTATTATGAGTAAGATTGCATTCAAAAAGATGCTCTTCATTTAAATTAATTAAATTTGTACACTTATTTACATTTGTCTTTAAAGCTGGCAGAATAAATAAGCGATTAAACAGTGCTTGCTTCTCGTTGCAGTAACAGCTGATTTAACAGCGGCTAACTTAACAGAGCGAGTCACTGTTAAACTTTTATGTTCGCACAATGTTCCTACAATGACTTACAGCTGATTCCATTTCTCCAGTCGGTTGATTTGCACGTCAGGCAGGGTTCAGGCAGGGCAGTATATGTCACTCCAGTCAGGAAATGAGCAAGCGTGTCCAAAGACTTATCCCCATTCCGCCAAGTAGGCGAGAATTGAGGATGGCTTCTATTTGGGTCAAAACATTTGATTCAAGTATCCGTCGCATATGTATGTGACGATTTAGCATTAAGCGGGCGTCGATTCTCAAGCTCCTTATATTCTCTGGCAAAGAATTTCAATTGCACATGTCGAATGAGTCGGCGTCCTCGGGTATGGTGCCCGATTCCTGTAATGATTAAAGCGATAGCTATAGCTAGATACCCTTATTAGACGCGTCCAGGTTGAGAAATTGTGGGTTAGTTATTTGGTAATTTAGTTTAGCTAGTTTAGTTATTTAGTAATTTGAGAAATTGATTGATGGGCACATCATTTCCTCGTAGTCTACGCACTGCGCACAAGCTAAGCGGGGATCGGTATCCAACTTTGACAATAATATGGATATTAAGGACGCGCAAACCACGAACAACCTTATCTGCACCATTTCCCAGTTTACGCACTATGCTGATATTAGACGTCGCACAGTAGCGCCTCTAGAACAAAAGCCGTTGCAAAAATCAAAAAAGTCGATGCCGCAAAACCGATTTTAACCATACTCAATCGACAGAGAATTTCCTAAAGATTAAGAATCTACAACAAAATCCATTTTAGGATCCATTTTTTGTAGAAGATATGAGCATTCGAAATCGAAAAATATTTCCATTTTTGCATCTACACAGAAAAAAAAAACGGGATATTGTTGGCAAAATCAAGTACAGGTGAGCATGATTTCCAGCCAAGCTCGGATGCCTATTCTTAATAATTTTAATATCAATAATGCTTGAATTAACCCCGATTGTTCTTAAATATTTTAATCCCAAAAATTATTGATTTAATCCCGACTATTCTTAAATATTTTAATCCCAAAATTGCTTGATTCAATTCCGATTGTTCTCAAATATTTTAATCTTAAAAATTCTTGATTCAATCCTTATTATTCTTAAAAATGTTAATCCAAAAAATTCTTGAAATTTTTAATCCCAAATACGATTAAATTTAGATTTGTTGTTCTTAATTTTTTTTTTTTAAATAATATTTTTTAATTAATTTAATTTAATTAATTTAATTACATTACATGTCGGTATTATTTAATACATTTACAGATACTTAACTCTAATATATGTTTTCCCATTGTTTAAGGGATATAAATGCAATGGCGGTGTGTTAAAATGTCTATATCTTTCATAATAATAAAGACTTTTTCATTTCTTCAAACGACTATTGCCATTATTTTATATAATGTGAATGAATTTGAGTTGATACTAACGTAATAGTTAGTTTTATATCGCGTTCCGTTATAATTTAAATCATTACATATTTTGCAGTCTTCGAAACTCAATTTCCTTAACAATTTTATTAAAGTCATTTTTTGTTATAAAATTATCAATAATATTGCAAGTAAATGTTGGCCCTTATTAATTGTTATTTTTAATTAAAAAATCAAATAAATATAGCGTTTTTAAAAGCTATTGGAATGGGCGGATTTTTTCTACTTCTTGCTAATAATGCTAATGCTATATCATTAAACGGATCTTTGCAGAAGCTTAGAATCTCCATTAATTCATCATTAATAGAGTTTTAACTCAAGCAGCTTTTAATTAAGGTGTCAACAGATCAAAATAAAGATGATACAGTATTCTGCAATTCGACCGCTTAATTTCTAGGCAATGAACTTTTGTCATACAAACTAAAGAAACTTTAAGGGCTTCAAATTTTAATTGATTTAAATTAAATGGAATATTTTGAATTGCCGTAGATCTATCTTCTGGAACTGGAATGGGTGGCTCTTCTATTGTAAGAACATCATTAAGAATGGGTGATTTTTCAACAACTGTTTGATAAATGGTCGGTTAATTACCAGACGATTTAATATTTTTTAAATGTTTCTTAAATTGGGCAAAATTAGTAAATATTTGTTTGAAATTATCTTGCTCGCAGATTACTTCTAAAAAAAATCAAGAAATAATATGAACATTTTTCAGGTGTGTAATCAGCAGACATGGAGTCTTGAAGCTTATATTACAACGAGAACAAATGTACATGTTCATTAATTTGTACTTAAATAATTAATTAGAGCTGTGACATTTGCACTTTTGCGATCATATTTGATTTCGATATTAAAGAAATGTTTTTGAATGAAAAGGCATATTTGCTCACAAGCTTTTGGGTACTCAAGGTTAAGCACATGAAAAACTTTGAAGCACCCATCAAGGCTTTGAATAAAAGAATCAAATTTAAGCAAATTTTGATCGAAATATACAAAAAATGCTTTTACATAATATTTCTGGACTTCTATTATAACAAACGGCTGCAGAGCTTCTTTTTTTAAATAGTACTTTTTGACTAAATCCTCGATCCTCGGGCGTATGTCCATCTTGACACGAAGTGTTCAACAAAACTGCTACCAGAAAGTCTTGAAGATGTGAAATATAGAACAAAAAAATTATTGATATATTGATAAACGATTAGAATCTCCTATAGGAGAAAAAATTTGAAAATTGGTCGACTTTCAGGTAGCATTACTCAAAATGTAGATAACCTATCGTCATGTTTTTCTCTTTAAATGATTTATTACCTGTAAACTAAGCTAAAAAAAACTCAGCAGTTGGGTTTGGGCTTGCACAGGTAAATCGCTACCTGCCAGGTGTCAATTTTTTTCACTTTTTTCTGGCTAAAGTAGTCTATATCTTCTGAAGCCGATAAAAGCCACCGAGTACACTATAAGTACGACTTTTGTGGATATTTTTTGGGTCAAAATCAACTTTCATCGGCTGCGTCACGCTGCGTCTGCGGAAATGCAACGCCATAAGCCAAAGCAACTCAGGGGTAAAATAGACCGAAATACCAAAAAATGGGATCTTACTTATGTGCAAAAACGCCTATTAGGGTTAAAATGTTGAATTTGTTCATGTTTTTTTTTTTGTGTTTAATGAAAAATTTTTTCTTTACATTGGTTTTTTAATAATACTAATAATATAATAATTAATAATTAATACTAATCAAAAAAAAATCATTTTTAAGATCAGCAAAAATAATTTTTTTTAAATTAAAATATTTTTTTTTGCATTTAAAATATTTTCTATTTAGCAAATAAATAAAAATATAGATAAAAAATTAAATAAAAAATATTTTTTTAACATTGTCTTCATGGAAAAAAATCGATTTTTCCACTTTGATACCCTATGAAAAGGCGAACGGGTGTGGCACATTATCCAATACATATGCAAATTTTACAACAATTACTTGCCAGTTGCCGTTTAAATTATTTGAATATCTTATTTGGTTCAAAAGTTATGATTTTTGTAACGTAAAATGAGAAAAGGCGCTACAGTGCGTCGTAAGACTCGAAAGCGTCAAAAACTGTTTAGGAATAATCGGATAAACGGATTAGCGATTGTTTATTGTATCGCTGATTGAGCCGATCCCAAGCTTCACTACAGTTTTTATTTGTCACCGGAAAATGCTTACCGGATGTGAGCGCGTCTCCGGACAGGTACGGATTTAAATAATGAAATCGTTGGTCCAAATTTGAGGCGATCGAGTGCGTAAACATATCCGAAAAATGTTTTGTCTTCATAATTCGAGTCCGCCTTGGTCCTAAACTTTCGTTCTCTGAACATATTTCCTGCATTGTTAATAAAGCCAGAGGCGTGCTTGGGTTTATAAAAAGGTGGTCGAAGGAGTTCGATTCCCCTTATGTAACTAAGAGTCTTTTCACCTCACTAGTTCGGCCCATTTTGGAATATGGTTCTTGCGTTTGGAGTCCCAGTTTTGGAGTCCAAAAAATTTTTTTGCTGTTCGCCCTACGTGGCTTATTACAATCTTAGTCTAGTAGACTTCTATTAATTAACCTTCCTTTGCTAGCTAACCTTAGAACGATGCTTGGCGTCGTCTTTCTACATAAGCTAATACATGGAGACGTGGAGAGCCCCTATCTGCTGGGTCAGCTCAATATCCACGTACCGCGACTAACATCTAGATCCTATATCCCCTTAGTTATTGGTCACTGTAGGAGGGAGTTTGAAGTGCATGAACCCTTTAGGGTTTTATGCGCAGATTACAGCCGCCTTTTTGATTATATTTGTGAAAGTGATAGTATTCCTAAACTTATGTAGTATCTTAGTAACATATAATTTTCCTCGTGCTCTCCTTTATTTTCTTTCTCACTCGTCTATCTAGAACGCGTTTCGTGCCGTACTTCACACGGCTACGCCCCTCGGCCGGTTGGGCGGGAGGTGGTAATCCTTGGGACTCGCGCGTTAAAAAAAAAAAATAAAGTATTAATAATTCGTGGAAAATGTTAGGAGCTTAACTCGCTCGAACTGGAAGTCCACGTAACTCCTCCAGAGTGTTGATTAGAAAAGCGTGTAGTAGCGTTGTGTTTATCCTCATAAGCATCAAAATTTCGGATTTTCCCAATCCGACTCCGATTGGAAGCCATAGAGCTCTTCCGAAAGTCGTACAATCCGTAAATTATTGTCTTAAATTTGCGCCAGGCGCACCACTTTTGTATCCACTGATTGTATTTCATCAACAAATTTTGAGGTACTATAATGCGCACGATTGATTTGGCTTTTGCAGAAGCCCCGTCGTTGAATCACACTCCGCATGGCGATCCAAAAAATAAAAGGATTCTTTATAATTTTTAAATCTATAGATCACCGTTGGCAAGAAAAAATTCCAATAACTACAATCAAATGGCCGAAAATAACTTATAACCAATTTTTAGGAGGTTAATAAATGAAACCGTGTCATAACTGCGTCATATTGGTTATTTCCGAACACTCGATGTTGACGTTGTCGACCGCGATGCATACGATTCCATTGGGAGCAAAAATGTGACTAACTAACATTTGATTATGATTGTCGAAGATGTAAAGAAATTACAGTTATGAGGAATGCAGTACTCGGTAATTAGCTACTTCATAAGGACCTTAAAAAAACTATTAGTGTTTCATTGCTTGGGATATTATGGTAATGTGACTACGATCACACCGATTAAAACATGTAAGCAATAAGAAAAGACGCAAGTCGCAGCATATAAATATGCATTTCAAGAGTTCTCGTCAAAATATTCCAAAATTTATGTTAACGGAAGCCCTTAAATATATATATTTGCAACCTACTAATGCCCTCAAATTGCAAAAATACCACGACAAAAACTTATTAAGGTTAATTTTGCAGCGCAAGAACCTTGGCACCGAAAATATATCAGTTTTCTACATAGTTGCAGCCTTTGTGCTGTTTAGTTTTAGCAAATAATAAAAGACAAAAGAAAAACTAATTGTGAGATCATTTTGTCAATGGCTAATATTCTTTTCAACTTCAATTTTGCTCATTAAAGCTATATTATCGGTCCAAATCTAGTATCTGGTATATCTATCGCTTTTCTCGGTTAATGCATTGTCCATGCATTAGCAAATGTACTAAAAAATTTATATAGTCAGCTTGCTTGCGCTTGTGTAAAACTCGATGGCGCTGTTAAATCTTTAATTAAATCTCTGTTAATGCGGTAGTGTCATATTAGTATTAAAAGCTAGAGCTGCATGGAGAAGTACTGGGCAAACAGCGCGGGCGCGGAGGAACAGCGATGCAATGTTCGCCAGCGACTGCTGATAAGGCTGACAGAAGCGGCGATAAAAGCCAATATAAAGAGTCTCGTTCCCAAACATATGCGCGGAGGAACAGCGATGCTATGTTCGCCCAGCGACTGCTGATAAGGCTGACAGAAGCGGCGATAAAAGCCAATATAAGGAGTCTCGTTCCCAAACATATGGGCAAATCCCACGTGTCGCACGCTACATTCGCACGATTTAAGCTAATGAAAATCAATTTTTGGGGGGTTTTTTTAAAGATTTACCGTAAACTTTTGTTATTTGTTTAGAGTGAATTGAGAGTACTTTCGGAGGGTATAAGGTTCAATTTCACTGGAGTCACTGTTTTGAAAATAATTGATGAAATTGTGACGTGTCGCACGCTACACAAAGTGGAAGTTAATTTCAAAATTTTCATTTCAAACGCAATTTTTAGCGAATTGTGCAAAATGAACCCTATGAAAGATAATATCCTAAAGAAAGTTAAGAATATTAGAAGACAAAAACCGACCGTTTGGTCTTAATAATGTTTACGGATTTTTAGAAAAGCCGTAAACCCATTGTGTCGCACGCTACGTGTCGCACGCTACACTTTGTTCCATCATACTTTGCGTGTTGTTTTTTAATATTTAAGTAAATTAGAAGATCATATATCCGTTTTATTTTGACTATTTGCATTCTTCTAGTGATATTAGAAAACAAAAGTCAAAGCATAAAGCATCGTTTTAGAAGATTTCTTAAAAAGAAAACAGGTCTATTTTTATGATGTTTTTCATTAAAATAATGAAAAATCGCGTTTTCGCGAATATGCTTTCGAATATATCGAAATCTGTTTTGGAATATGGTAAAGCCTTTCGAACTGAATCATTTGGACCATTTCCCAATGTTACAATATTGAAAAAAACCATTTTAGAGAAGTTTAAGTTTTTTGGCCGCGGTGGACCTTTCTGTG
>VNJR01006863.1:0-46128 GCA_008042585.1 Drosophila punjabiensis
GTGCCCACGACCAGAAGCGTAAAGGCGGCCAGCACTGTGCGCCAGTTTTCGCGCACCTTCGGGTGCCGCCAGCAGTATGTGTTGGTCTCCTCCGTGGGCAGGTTGCCGTACTCCTGGATAAGCGAATCGCTGTCCCGGGAGGTTGTGTCCTCGGCATACTTGTTGTAGCCCCTGAGGGAAAATGAAAAAATATAAAAGTTAATGGTTGAAATTAAGTTGCTTTATAGTAATAGGTGTATTAAATTATAAAACTTTGTAAGAGAATATATAAACATGATCTTCCCTTCAACCAAAGATGTGAAATTACTACTCTATTTAACTTTTTCTTTCTAAGTTTTCTTTGTAATAACACTTGATAGGCACTGTAAATCGATACTTTGCCGAAGGGGCAAGAGTTAAACCTTTGACTGTCTTTGTGCCTCACAATAGCTTATAATAATTAAATATGTGAGTTTATATGTAGTATATTTAAAGTAATTATAATATTTATATTTTCTTTATTATCTTATCACAGCTGGTAACCAAAACGCGGCCATTTTATAAAGCTTTTATAAATTTTATCATGGTTTCAAGACGATCTTTCGGATGTAGTAGTGGTGTTAAGAAATACCACAATATAACTAAATATGCACCTTTGTCCCCGTTCCCATTCCCATTTTCATTTCCGATTCCAATTTAGATTAGTTATCTGATTCAAAATCATATACATGTGAAACAAAGAGCTGTGTCTGCAGGGCTGGTCCCCTCAAGAAAATCAAGTTTTTGAAGATAGCTTTCCTTTTTTTGCAAAAATGGACTTTAGGACCGCTTATCGGACATCGGAGCCTCGAAGGAGGGGTTATCGCGGGGTTGGATTGCCGCCAAAAGCCAAAAGCGAGACGCAATCAATTTCGCGTTTACATTTACACATTTCGTTTATATTGGCGGCGGCAGCAGCAGCTGAAGACCGACAAGTGCAAGCCGCCGAGCCGATGAGCTGCTGGTTGGGCTGCCGCCTGCCTAACTGGTTCCAGCTGACCGCAGGCGAAGGCCACCTCCTCCGAGAGGCCCTTATGACGAAATTTATGCGCAATGATTTTCACAATTGAATGCCAAATTAGGCTTGGACGTCTGCATTTATAATCCCCATAATTACATCGTCGCTTGTTGTTGCTGGTGCTGCTGCTGCTTCGGCGACACGCCATGCATGGCTAATGGAGGAGCCCCGTCTAAGAAATGGACAAGGCATCCCAGCACGCACGCGCCGCTTGGCTAACTTATTCAGGTGCTTCCGGCGGGAATAAGGAAGTGCCAAGCGTGGCGGTAGAGAACGGGGAACTGGGAACCCAGAACAGGGCGTGCATCGCGTAGAACAGCTGTCGGGCTCCAATATAAATAAACATAACAATAACCAGAAACGGAATCGAATTCAGAAACGGGAACAAAGCCACAGACTCCTTGTTTGGCGGACAGCTCGTGAATCACAGAACGCTAAATGGGAAAATGGTGCCAATAACAGCCCACGCAGACAGCTCCGATCGAATCGAAGACCAGTTTTTATATCTCTTCTTGTTTTTGTTGTTGTTGTTGTTGTTGTGATGGCCCACTCACTTGGGATCCTGAATGCGAATGGAGACATCTTCGGTGGAGCGACCTTGCTTGCCGCCCCTCATGGGCGTGGATATCACTGTGGAGCCATATACGCGTATCGCCTCGTCCGTCTCCTCCTCGAAGGCGTCGTGTATGGAGAAGCCCCGGGCCCCGTTGTTGTACATGTTTCTAGTGGTTCTTCCGCTGCTGCTACGGCTGCTACGGCTGCTGCTGCTGCTGCTGTTGTTTAATAATAAACGATATTGGGGCTGCCAACGTTGGCTGCTCGCCTTCGCCCTCGCCTCGCACTCAGCACTTTGCACTCTTTTGCGGCGGAAATCGGGGAAAGTGCGGCTCCGTCCTAACGCTGGCCCCTCGGCATGGTTGTGCACTCTGAGATCGGGATGTGTTACACTGTTATTTGCTATTCGTAACCGTTGCAAAAGTGTTTTTCTTTTCACATTAAATACGCGACACAAAAGACGAACAGCGGAAGAAGCAGACAGAAACTAGTGTGGCCAGAGCGCGCTAGTGTGAATATGCTTCTGGGCAGCACAGTTTTAATCAAATCCAGTGCTGCCCATGTTTTTCGCACTCGCATCCAGTGCTGCCCATCTTTCGCGACTAGCTTCAGCAGAGTTTCCACCCATTTCTGATCAAAGTTAGCCACCTTTTTATGACGGCTTATAACAGTTTATCTGTCACTTACAGCTCTGGCCAAGTGCTGACACTTTTGCGCTCATAAAAGAGCTAAATAAAATATAAATAATTAGAATACTAAAAATAGATATATAATAACATAGGCCGACAAAACAAACAAAATAAGGGAAAACGGTAAAAAGTTTTCCAAGGATTTCAATGCACGAACTTGAATCTGGTCACTGATTTTGTCCTACAAGTCAGGTTTTTGAGTTATTTCGCCTTGAAAGTGTTAAAATATCTTTTTTTTATGTGATACGTCCTCAATACGGAGATGTGTAAAAGACTGCATACATTTTGGAAATTAAACTGAAAAGAGGAAATATATGCTGTTTTGACCTGAGACATTTAGTCACACGGTTGCCAGATTTGGCTCTTTTGAGCCTAGAGCCGTTGACTCTCTGGCCCATTTTTATTGAGTTTTGCTGTTTTTTGGAGTACAAAATATTATAAATTTGAAAAAATATGATTAATTAATTAATTATTTATGCTTTTTTTATGTTATTATTAAGTTTGTGTAGTTTTTTATATTACTTATTTATGAGAAAAGTTAAAAAAATCAAAATAAATAAAAAATAAAAGTAGGCTTTTTTTTATTCAAATTGGCTCATTTGTAATCTTTTTTTGGCTCATTAAAAATTTTTGAAGTGGCAACCGTGTTTAGTCATAATATTATTAAATATAATTTAAAAGATATACCACACATTCCAATGTGAAAATAGCTAAGCTGGCAACACTGCTCTGGCCCCTATAAATACAGCTGCTTCCGTGGATTTTTTTTAGATTTTGTTTTCTTTCGACGGAATTGCACGCAGGCAGATAAACACAGATAAATTAAAATATTAGAACATAGAGTATTCGACGAAACAAAGCAAAAACAAACTATATATTTATGAAATTATAGCGAGCGGACTGGTTTCTCCGCGGAAAAGTTGTTCGGAAAGTGACAGGAAAAAAATTGGGCAAAGTGCCGTTTAACTAGTGTCAGTGTGAGTGAGAGGGAGCACAGAGCAGAGCGGAGAAGAGAATAATAGAGAAAATTAAAGAGCATAGTTTAGCCATGTCGACGGTGGAATCCTCCAGTTCGGCGGTGCAGCAGCCGCCTTCCTCGACGCTCCCGCTGCTGGGCGACTCCGTGATGCAGGCCTCCACTTCCAGTGCCAGTTCCTCCTCCTCGTCCGCCTCCTCGCAGGGCGGCGGGCAGGGTGGTAACAACGTAGTGGGCGTGCCGCTTGATACCCAAAGCAGCGGCGAGCCGCCCTCAAAGAAGCAGTTGCTCGATGGGGCGTCGAGCAGCTCCGGGGTCGGTGGCAGCGGCGGGGGCGGCGGTGCCTCGCTGTCGAGCGCCGCCGCCGCCGCTGGAACGCACGAGAAGCTGGCCTACCGCATCTCCACAGCTCTTTGCTGCGCCGTCTGCCTGGATCTGCCCAAGACGGCCATGTACCAGGTGAGTTCTTGCAGGGAACGAACTGCGTAGTCGACGTGTCCTGTGCCCGTGCCTCCCCCCCCTGTTCGGTTGAACCCCCCCCCCTGAAATCGAAACGAAATGAAATTCTAGCAAAACCAGGAGAGATGCCATTCTTCTGTATACAAACAAATCGTGACAGCTCAGCTGTAAGAGTGAAACCACCACTCCACACTCCCCCATGCCTCTGGCCCCCACCACAGACAGCTGTGCGAGAGAGCGGGACGGATAGCGGGGCTGCTCTTGCATTCGCCTTGAAAACATTGCGCCGCAAGCGAGCGAGCGCAGCATAAGAGAGCAGGCTGGCCTTGTCGCACTCACGGCCAACTAATGCAGTTTTATTGCGTTTTAGAGAAACGGCTTGAAATCAACCCCTCTAACTTTCAACCGTTGCATTTGCCAGTGAATTATGGCCCCCCACCTCCTCTTTCGCTGACCCCCTTCTTTTGCGCAGTAACATTTACTGCAGATTTTCCGTATTGCGTCATAGAAACCAGCAAACATTATGTTTAGGACCCAATTTTTTCTACAAATCTATTAAAGGGGGAGTGTGCTGTGCCCTATTTTTAGCAGCCGCAAATTAAGGCAAACAACGGGAATTCAAAGCTCTTTATTTTCGATGTTTGCGTATACAGTTTCCTCTCTCTCATTCATTCAGCTTTTTAGGCAAATTCTCGCATTCTTTTTCATTCACGCTTATATAGGCGTCGGTCGCCTTCGTCATTGTTGCTGAAACTGACAATTGATTGAATTTAATGCAGAAATGCAGTGGCGTGGAAAGAGGGTTTTTGGCCTTTCATAATGCTCATGACTGGATTTTATATAAAGAAGACCCCCACAGACCCCCTCGATTCTACGCCACTGCAACAGACAGATCTTTACGTAAGGCGTGTATGATTGTGTGTGTTGACATTGCTCTCTTTCCCTAACACACCTACTTGCTTTGAGCAGCGATAACTGCGTCATTGAAATCGGTTTTGGATTTCAGTAAAAAAGAAAATAAATGCTGACCCACACAGAAAAATATCAAATGGCAAGCGACGAAAACCCACTTTCTGTATCCCACAAAAAAACGTGACCGAAACCAAAATGAATCATACAAAATGGAGCGGAATTCGCAGAAACCCGCAGAAACTATTAATTAGCTAAAGAATCCCTGAAAAAAACACGATTGTTTTCCTTTTTTTGCATTTCCACTTCTTTTTTATGGCCCCCGCTTGTATGCATGTGTGTATGTATGTGCCTACACACACTCGCACGCACCCTGCGATTTTTGCTCTCTGTTATTGTTTTGCTTTTGCTACGGCATTGCGTTGTTGTTGCTGCTGCTGCTGCGTCGTAATACACATGCGTTGTCTCGCTCTCTCCCACGTCGTGGCAAAATCAGCTGTTCTTGAGACCCCTGGGGAAAATTTTGAGTTATTTCTTTATTCTAAATATTGAATAGAAAAGAGTAAAGGAAAACTACGCATATATGTTGATGTGTAGCAAATGCAATGCCAACAGTTTTTTTTTTCTATTATGTATTTTTGTGTGGAATCAGCTTGGTGCAGGTTGAGACCTGTGATCTGGAATAAACTCGTTTTACCAGTTTTTCTCTGCCTTAAGTTCTATGCTATGTGTACTTTTTAGGTTCTCCAACGTGTGTTTGTGTGTGTGTTTGTGTGCGGGGAAAAAGGTACAAATACCTGAAAACACACTCAAAACCCACCTGAATTTTTTTTTTTGTCGTCGTCGTTGATCTTTAGCGTGATTTCCTCTTTCCTTTTTTTACCTACTGTTGACGTTCTCTTCCTCTTGCCCCATTCTCACTTATCTACAAAAACACCATCAGCTGGTTTTGTTGTGTCTGCGGCGCAAGTGCGGGCAGCAAGAGCGAGAAGGCAATAGAGTGAGAGCATAGGAGCGAGAGAATGAGAAAACGGGTGCGAGTGCCAGAGCGAGAGAGCGAGTAAACAATGCACATGGCAAGAGAGAGAGAGCGAGAGTTGTGATATATTTTTGTTCCGTGTGTGTTATTGTTATCGATGGGGAAAAACGAGTTAAACTCCTTTGTGGTTTCGTGGATTTTCCATTAAACAATCAGATTGTTGGCCAGCAGCAGCTGGTGCAGCCGTAGTTAGTCTAGGTCATAAATTGCCAATCAAAGAACACGAATTCACGGGTTCATTCAACTGCCAAGATACACAGTAAATGTGCGCTCAGATAGATGCTGCTCTCAAAAACCCAGATGCAGATACACAAAGAACACACGGGGGATAAATGCGATTATAATGCACTTATAATGCAAGATCTAGTTTGTTATTATATTTGTTTGTTAATTATTGTATTTGTCCTAGTAAAAATCTTGTAGTTATCGATTTTTTTTTTAAATCTTTTACAAGCAAGTTGGTTCCCGTATAGAAATAATACTTTTCTTAAGTTTTACTAATGTTTATAAGTTAATTTCACATAACTAAAATCACAATCAACCTAAGCCATTCAGAAAATTTAAAAATCGTATCATACAAACCGAAGTTTTTGATGAAAGTCTACTAATTTCATTATTTGACAACATAAGATCATATTTTTCAGATAAAAATAATCTAAATCAATAAATGGAAAATATTTAATAATAAATTTTGTACCGGTATTTAAAATTATACGTTTACTATAGGTTAAAGAGATCAATGATGTCTTATCAGAGCTAAATTGTAAGATGCAAACATATTCGAAGGTATTATCAAATAAAAGCCACAATTTTCCATATTTCCGTATATCCCTCCTCTCGAATAAACATTTTTGTACTGTGCAAAAGATATACACCCGCGTGTGTGTGTGTGCAGGCACCGAAAAAAAAAAAACCAAATGAAAAGCCATTGCTTATCGCTCGAAAACTCTGCGGCTCGGTCCACAAATAGTGCTCCTTGTTGGGCCACGCTGGCTAATTCCCAAAATAGAGACAGAAATTCCAAAATGAGGGAAGAGCAGCCTGGGCCCGGCCCGGCCCGCATTCCGATTTGTAAATAAATGCATGCGGCGACGACGACGGCAATGTCGATGCAGATATAGTAATGTTATAATGAAGGCTCCTCGGGGGTTACATTTCACTTCGTTGAGTCACGCTCGATCGGATCTCGACTTTGGACGCGGCATTATCTGGCCGAAGCGACGTATTTATGTATACTATATACGATGCATATATCCGTTATCGGTCCACTATACCAGACCTTCTCTTTCATCAATTGCTTGACAAACTCATGTCCGAGAACCAATTGAAAAACACATACACACATGACACCAAATTAATTGGCATTCAAAAAAGAAAATAAAATTAACAAAAAAGAATAAAATAGAATATATATATTTACAAACAAACATATATACCATATAAAGAATGCTAAATTTAAACCAGAACTATTCTTATACTTTTCATTTTGCTACAGCGCCTTATTTAGATAAACTTTAACTATCTCTCTCTCTCTATCTTAATGATTAATCTTAGTTAAGTCAATAAACTCGATTTCGTAACCTTTGTAAGCACACGCAACAAACAAAAAAAAAAAACAAAAACAAAAACCGAAAAAAGAAAAACCCGAGATTGTAATTGTAAAAGCTAAGTACATAGAACCGATTTCATCCATATAGCATTAAAGTTAAACCCTGAAATGTATCTAAAACCAAAAAAGAAAAGCCAAAAAAAGAAAAACGAGAAAATGAATTCAATAAATTTGCAAAGAAGAGTGCGAAACTTGAAAATGCAAAATAAAACCAAACCAACAACCATAGCGTTTTTATTTCAACCATAAAATAAGAGAACATACCAACTGGAACTCCAAAAGCTACAACATTTTCAGACCTCTTCAGAACTCTCATCCTCTCCCACTGAGAAATCCATGTACCATACAATTTTCCCAAAAAAAAAACTCAACCCAAAAATAGACTCATTCATATTCAGAACACCACAGAAACCACCACAAAAGTCACCACCCACACCACACACTCATTTCCATATCTCCAACAAGCTCTCTTTGCAAACAAGGCCGTATTTTTGACTAATAGCAAACTTTTCTTCTTTTTTCTTTAATTGCAGGTTAATTATCATTCCACTCTTTTGTTTTAGTTATCAAATCTCTCTATCTATCCATCTACCGATAAACACCTGACTTAGACATGAAATTATTAAAATCACCCTTCCCTTTCTCTTTGCTCCTTTCACTTGCAGTGTCAGATGGGTCACCTGATGTGCGCCGCCTGCTTTACCCACCTTTTGGCGGATGGACGGTATGAATTCCCTCCTTAACACCGAACTGAGAAAAGGAGCCATCTCTAAACCCAAATAACTTGTTCTTTTCCTTGACACCTTTCCGAATGTTCATTTATTTTTTATTTCTTTAGCCTACGCGATCAGATTGCCACTTGTCCCAACTGCCGCGTGGAAATATCAAAGAGCACGGCCTCTCGTAACCTGGCTGTGGAGAAGGCAGCATCCGAATTGCCCAGCGAGTGTCAGGTAAAATAACCATAAAGTTACTACTTGATAATATTAATAATTGTATTTTTTGTAACAGTTCTGCAACAAAGAATTCCCATACAAGTCACTCGAACGCCATGAACAACACGAGTGCCAGGAGCGTCCCACGAAATGCAAATACCATCGCATCGGTTGCCAATGGCGTGGACCCTTCCATGAGAGTATGATTGCCTTCTTCTCCCCATGATTTCTAAACTCTATTAATTAACCACAAAATTTCGATTTAGCTACCGAACACGAGAGGAACTGCTTGCATCCGCAGAAGTCTGGCCACGAGGTCATGTTTGCCCTGGAGGCACACGATGTAATGATCAAGGAGGAGAAGAAAATGTTCAACACCCTGATTGACTTGCTGAGCTACGAGAAGATTATCTTCAATGGTCAGTAATGGGTTTATGCTTCTAATTTCTTAATAGAATTAGAGATGCAGTGCTTGATAAATGCGGGTTATGTAAAAACGACCCGCAGTTATGGTTTAAGGAATTAGTTTTCCCTTTTTCGATAAGCCGCCCCTAACTTGCCAGATAAGTTCGACCATTAAAAGAGGCTTAAATGTATAACTTAAGAAAAAAAACAAAAATGCTAACTAACTAACCGAAGTTTGTATATTGTTAAATAACAAGTTATTCTTCAATGACTTTATGCCACTCATTACAGATCTTCAGATGAAACCTTATCGAACAGACGAGTATGTCCATAAACTATTTTATGAGACGGCCCGCTTCTCGGCCTTCAACCAGCAATGGGTGGTTAAAGCGCGCATTAACAACAGCCAGCGCGATCCGCATCAATCGAACGATCGGACCATCACCTACCAGCTAATCCTGAAGACCAAGACCAGCACGCCCATGAGCATACACTTCTTTGCGCTCAAGGGGCCGTTTTCGGATATGAAAGTTTCGACTCAGATATATCAGCATTACTTCACCGAGACGGTGAGTTAAATATAGTAGAACTTTAAGAATTATTGTAATATTGTTTTTGTAATTTGTTAACTAAATCTATTGTTTACTTTGTAGAGTACCGAAAGTGATTACTATGTCCTGCCGCTACCAGACGGCATCGGCGGCTCAGGCTCAAGTGAATGCAACCGTATGCTGGCCAACAAAGGCATTAACTTCCGGTTAGTAATGATTTCTAGATGCCCTTCTGAAGTTAATCCTCTAACTTCCCACTTTTGTTTCTTTGCAGCCTGCTCATGTTTTTGCTAAACAAGTAAACACGCGCGTATAAAGATTTTCAAATTTAGCTTAAGTTTGTTGTTTCAAACTCTTGAATGTGCAAAAACCGAAAAAAAAAGAAAACAAACACCTAGAGTTAGTTGATATATATTTTCTATGAATGTATATGTATAATTTCGCACCCTGAAAACACCCAAAAAAAAAATCCCCGGGACACAGACACGTCAGAATATATTTCAATCAAGATTTCAAACGCGATTACACAGACATAACGCGGTAGGTTGTAACCCAAGTTTAGTGACGAATAATGTGTAGGATTCGCCCAAATTTTGTACATGATGAAGAATATATATAAAGCCATTGTATTTGGGGAAACTTTTTCAATAGCTACGTTAATTTTTGCTGTTCGCGAAGGTGAAATGGTGGCGCGCAAATGGATCGCAGACAAGACAGCCGATGTGTGTTTGACTAACGTTTTAAAATGATCTCACAAGGAAGGAGCCAGCCACGCCCAGCTAACCCCTATAATACCAGATAATACCAATAACCAATATAATAGCTGTAGATTAACACTGCGGACGCATTAAGGACCTTCGAGTTCAAAGCTCCGCATTCTCACTGTAAGAAGAACAACACCAAGTTGACGACATTCGAAACTCTAAGCCCGGCATATACAAATATCTATGATACATATATTATGATGTAGCTCTAGATTACAAGAATCACACACAAATGGCAAAAAAAAAAAGCAGAGGCCCAAAAACAATACAAAACTCGAGTTCACATTCAAATCTTGTCTAATTCTAATCGCGTTCTGTTAACCCTCGATTTACGATTTAATGCTTAAACTTACATTCGTACGTGTAATATTTAAAATGCATCGTTAAATGATAACTATACCTAATGCATATATAATAAAGATACATCTTAATAAAGAAAATTATCTTGTGTTTTTCTATGGATGTGATGGGAGGAAATTTGATGGAAAAAAGAATGGTTTTTATCAGTATTAGATTGAAAAGTCTAATGTAATGTGTGAACAAAATATCGCTCTCAATATCCTATTATAAATTTTGTAAATTTGACATTTATTTAATTAGCTAATATTCAAATATATCTATTTTTGAATTGTCCTAATATATATCACTATTAAATAAATAAAATAAAAGGCGTTGCTCTCTTGTTTACCCAAATATATATTAATAATATTTCTTAATAATTATATTTCATAGTTTAAAGTATGATTTCTTTGCAGGTTTTAGGCACAAAATTGACAATTTTTTTTTGTACCACTACATAATATGTATTTTAAGAACATTTCTAACAAAAATGTTATCGTTAAATTATGGTTTCAGGCGGGCAGCAGGATCTGAAAGGATTTTCCGACACCTATTCATCGTTCTCGTCTTCCATCGCCTCGTACTTGTTGCGCACATGGGCGGCGATGACTTCGCGGGGATTCTTTTTAAAGTTCTTGTCCTTGATGAGCTTCTCGAAGGACTTGACGCGATTGACCAGCTCCTTGCGCTTCTTCCGTATCTTCTCATTGGCACTGAGTGGAGTTTCTGGTGCAGTGAGGACCGTCTTCTCCGAGGCATCCTTCTGCTTGATCTTCACCAGCTTGTACATGTCCTGCAGGGAGGGCAGGGCATCCCGAAGGGGCTTCAGGTCCCCGATCACTTTGGTCTTCTCCCGATTCTTCCGGGCCACCTCCTCCTTGTGCTCCTTCCGCGTCTCGGCGAACCGCTTGAGCAGCTTCTTGTGCTTGGCCGCCGACTTCTCCTTCTTGGTGGTCGTCTTCTTGGGTGTGAGTGTCTTGTGGAGCAGCTGCTCCTGGCGCAGCTTTGCCTGCACCTCCTGCGCCTTCTGCTTGGCAGCCCCCACCATGCTCTTGGCCTTGGCCCTCACATTTCGCTTCGTTTTTGCCATTTTCGAGAGTTTCAAAATAATAACAAACGTGCAGCTTGCAGAGATGCGAATTTGGCTATTTTCCCGCTATACCTGGCTTTATAGCTGGTCTGCCTAGCTATAAAGCTGAAAATCTGGCTTTATCGCTAGAATCTAGGCATCACTATAGCTAGGCAGGCAGTTTCCAGAGTGGCCAGATCAATAAAATGGGAAAGTGCGGTCACATCTCTAACGTACCGAACTTTTTTGAACCGGCTTTTCCCGCTCAAAATGTTTCGGTCACACTGACACACAAAATTGCTATTTTTCGAATTTGACGGTCGCAATGGTTGGAGCTTTGGGCGAATTTGTGTCCGAGTACCTGGAGCGGGGCTTGGTCCTTGTGATCGCTGACCTGCTCAGCCTCATCACGGTCTCGTCCTGCCTGGTGATCAAGGTGCCGCAGATAAACACGATACGTGCAAACGAGTCCTCGAAAGGTGAAAGCGTCGCCCCCGCAAAATCTTCCAAATCTCTAATCCTCCCACTTACATTCTCTTTTTTTGCTGGACAGGCATTAGCGTACTGGGACTGTGTTTGGAGCTGTTTAGCTACACGGTGATGCTGTCGTACAACTACACCAGTGGCTACGACTTCCTCTCGTACATGGAGTATCCTGTGCTGCTGCTGCAGGAGTACGTCCTTATTTTCTACGCCTTCAAGTACCAGGACTTGCTGGGCAAGCGGACCCAGCTGGTGGCAGTGCTGTATGGTATATTGGTGACACTCATCTACCTGAAGCTCTTCCCCATTATCATCCTGACGTTCCTGGTGGTGAGTAATCCTAGTGCAGGTGATATCTCTGCACATTGGCAGTCGTCGCTGATTAGGCGGGGAGCATTATTTGGCCAGATAACGACTTCGGCGCAGTTCAAACCCGTTTCGCTCACACTTCTTTAATTAACTAATTATGCTTTGAAGCGGAGCAAACGGGTTTGAATTTGTTTGTTTTAATTTCTCATTATATTAACTGGGCAGAAAGCATCTTTGTCCCAAGGTCACAAGTGTTTGTTGTATAATATTTGAGCGGCTATTAATACCCAACACTCTCGTGCCATTTGACCAATAAACTCATATATATACCTCGACATTCATTCTTTTGTTTGCTTTCTCTTCAGCCATTCTGCACGCCGATTGGGGCCACGAGCAAGGTGCTCCAGCTGCTGGCCATTCTGCGGACCAAGGATGCGAGCTCCGTTAGCCGTACTACATGGGCGTTGTCCGCCTTCACCAACATGAGTGAGATCACACCCATTGATTACGTTTAAGTTCGCCAATTGACTCGCAATCTGATCTCTTTCTTGCAGCCCGCATCTACACGGTCTTCTTCCAATCGCACGATTGGATGTTGCTGTCCAACTTCCTGATTTCAACGTTCCTCAGCGCTTCCGTCTTCGCTGCCGCCTGCTTCTACAAGAAGAAGACGATCAAGGCGGAGTAAAAGGGCTCAACATAGACAATACTCAGCCATTACTGGCACTCCTTATCAGTCATTTGTTTTTAATTCTATTTGCTTGTCTGTTTAAATTGATATTACAAATTCTGAGTTGTTTTTGCCTCGTTCAGCTTTTTTAACTTTCCGCATAGAATGCCACAGCGATGGCTCCCACAACAGTGAGCAGCGATACTGCATAGATCGCGTATCGCTTCCAGTCGATCTTGATCTTGGCGGGGCCCACGTCCACCGTCTTGCGTTCCTTATGCTTGCGCTTGCCGAACTTTGCCTCGAACTTCTCGAGCTCCAGGCGGTTGCGTTCCTCCTCGTGACGTCGCTTCTGCTCCAGATGCTGCTGCTCGGCCGCCTGGGCGCGGGATTGCTCGGCCGTGCAATTAGAGTCGCATTCTAAGGATGTTTGCCCGGCACGATGCTTGTCGCAGGCAATTTCCTGCTTTAGACGCTTGCAGGCGCAGTAAATGCGAACCTTCTTCCGGCATAGCTCGGGATTGGGACATTTGCCCGAGTGGCAAATCGCAGTGCAGCGATGTCCGCAATTGTACTGAAAATAAAATATGAAAAAGTTAATGAAATTCAATTATCATCCGAAATGACTTACATTCTTCAAGCATCGGTTTCCACAGCTGCGTAACTTTTCCCGTCGCTCAACGATCTCCTGGACCGTGCCTGTCTCATCGTAATATTCGCTGCACTTGTACACCGACTGATTCAGTCCGCAGTGGCACTTGCTCTTGATCACAAAATTACAGGGCATACATGGCGGCGGGTGGCAGCCCTTGGGGCAGGCATGAACACATCCGGCGGGCCGGGGAACGGCACAACCTTCCTCACAGCTGGCACAGCCAGTCTGCTGTTGCATATCCGCTGGATTCGGAACTGAGTGACAGACCAGCGAGCATTTGTGATTGCCGCACTTGAGCTGGCGGGCACACTTGCGCTGGCAGGAGCTGGGCTTGGAGTTCCAACAGGGCCAGGTGGCCACCTCATGGCCCCCGATGCAGGTGACAACCACGCCTTCTTCGCACCGCGGATGGGGAAGAGCCTTGTACTCGTACTAAAAGTTCAATGTTAATAAATTCAATTAGGAAATCATGTAGTTTTAAGGCTGCAGCTCACCTTCTTAGTCTGTGGTCTACCATCTGCTGGCTTATTGACCCGAACAGCTTCATGGCATTTAGCCTTACATATGTGTCCGCACTTGCTCGTGTCATTGGGCAGACCACAGACCTGACCACAAGGCGGACACTCGGACTTGTGGCATCGATGCTTTACAGCGTGGTGGCATTTTGGTGATATTCTAGTGTGAATTTAATTAATATAAAATTTGAGAGAATTGCGAATTACAGTGGTACTTTACCGACAGAGCTCCAGGCACACGATACGTGCGCTCTTCTCCCTTCCACAGGGAACACTGCGTTTGGTTTTGCCACACCGGCAATTGATTTGGGACTCCAGCTTACAGGGATAACAGGGTCCGTTGTGGCAGACAGACTGGCATTTGTGCTTGTTGCAGCTCAGCTGCTTGCCACAGATCTTCTCGCAAGGCGGGCACTGATCCCCACAGCACTAACATAGAAAATCGTTGTACTTTACTGACTGAAAGAACAAGAAATAAATAGGTTTTACCTTTCGGTTACAGGCATGCTTGCCACAGTCCCGAATCTGTTTGCATTTGGTTTCGCAGGTGAACTCCTTGGAGCAGGGCAGCTCCTTCTCATGCAGACCGCAGCGGCACTTCTTTTTGGTTCGCACTGGGCACTGAAATATACAAGTTTTACTTAGGGAAACTTTACATTTTCAATAAGCAAAATCTTACGGAAATACAGGGACCGCGATGACAACGTTGGGTGCAAGTGTGCTGGCCGCAGGATAATAGCTTTTGGCAGGTATCGCCGCAAGTTTCCTCTGCCTCATTGCAGGGTCTAACTTGAGTCTGCAAATTAAATCAAGTGGTGTTAAGGTATGGATTATAGGGAGCTTAAGTAGACATACATTTTTACCGCAGGGACAACTACGGACTTGCAGGGGACACTCGCCGTCACCGCAGGAACCGGCATGGCAAACCTTCTCACAGATGTGCAGACCACAAGCAAAGGGGGCTCCACATACCTAAAAGGATTTTGAGTTATTACAAAAATTTGGGTTCGAGACTTAGGCTGCAACTCACATTTTGACACTTCCATTTACGATCGGAGCAGTTTACCATCTTGGACTCTCGCTGACACTCGCACGGCTGCAGGCTCTTGCTGGTGCACGGTGGACATTGTCCTGGGCGATGGCATACCTGATTGCACTTGTGCTTGCCGCAGGCCAGCAGATCATTGCACTGCAAAGGAGTTTTATCATTAGTCGCGCGCGGAAAACTCCTCTAGGATATCCTTACCGCCTGCTGGCAGCGCCACTGCTTGTCAATACATCTCATGGAACGGGGACTGGACTTGCCGCACAAGCAGGAGACCTGAGCCTGCTGGGCACAGGGAGGACATGGCCCCGGATGGCACAGCAGCTTGCAGTCGTGCCCACACTTTGGCTGGAGCAGCTTTCCGCAGATCTCGCCACAAGAATGTGGCACTAGGAACGGCTGCGAGGGGGGATTAGCCTCCTTGCCGCAGAAGCAGTTGTACTGCGTCGGCTTCTCCGCCGGCTGATAGTCCCGGCGGCACTGGGGACAGCACCAGTGAAGGGATTTCTGACGCTTTGGGGGTACAAACTCTCCCAGATGATTGTAGTGACCCTGCCCATTGTTTTGCTGCTCGGCCGCTTTGACCTTCATCTGCATCATGCTGTCGTTGGCCCAGCGCTGGATGCAGTTCAGGTGAAAGAAGCAGTAGCAGCTCTCGCACGACCAGATCGCCTCCACGCGTCGGATGCTGCCAATGCAAATGAGACAAGTGGCCGCTCCCGAGTGCAGTGTGTTCTCCAGGAATGTGCTGGTGCGGGCCGCCGCATCTTTAGAGCTTCCCACCGTCTCCGATGGCTTGTAGTGCTTGTAGAGTAGATCTGATCAAGATATGAGAAGATAACAAAGAAATAGTTGGAAGCTTTCGAATGACACGTCACGGCCTCTGTTTAGTTTACCCAAAATATGCTTCTCGTCCAGTTCGCCTTCATCCTCGGAGCTGGAGGCGTAGGTGTCCACTAGTTTTTGGGCGGCTGCGAGGTTTTTTGCTTGCGCTTTATTGAACTTTTCCATTTTTGTAGCCGGCTTTCTTCGGTTGCCAATCAAAAGGGGAATTAATTTCTCGGGGGTTGATGCCAGGGATGGCGAGCACTGTGATAACAGCAACTGCAGGAACTAGTTTTCAATCACACAACAAATTCGGGAACTAGTTCTAGTTGGGAACCTTATGTGGAAAATTAAACTTTATGATTTATTTTGTTTCATAAAATATAAATGGAATACTTATATTTATTATTTTTGCCGACTAATATAACAACTGTTATTTTTTAGTATTATTATTGAACAAATTGCAGGGGAATAACTGTCATAACAAACTATTTGCTCAATCTTTCTTTGTATTTCCTGTCATTTCTCTTACGTTGATTCTGTATTGGATTAACAACATATTTAAACATTTAACAAAAGCACAATATTAATAATAAAGTACAAAACGGTTTTTTAAAAACGCACTCGCCAGCCCTGGCAGACCATACAAACATCTGCTGCTAGTGCGAGACCCTGGAACTTTCACAACGATTGCAACAAAATAAAAAGAAAAAAAAAACGACAAGAAAATTGAATATATCCAGACGGAGAAATATACACACCGAAAAGAAAGATGAGCTTCCTCAATTACGTGTTCGGCCCGAACCTCTTCATGGAGTACCGGGGCGTCCCGGAGCCCCAGCGCAAGATGTACGATGCGGGGGCCGCTGAACGGTTCGGCGAACAAATTCTGTCCACGGTGAGTGTCCAGGGGGGAGCCGAAAAAAAAAATATTGGGAAACTGGAGCATATGGAAATGATGAAAGAGCTAACTTTCTACCGACTTCGCTGCAGCTCTCCGTTATGTGGTCAGTGGGATACTACACATCTCCGCTGCTCGTCACATTCCTCTACCGTCGCGGCTACCTGGTCGCTGACTCAATACCGACGCTGGCCAAGATTACCACTAGCCTGGGCCTCATCGTTATCATTTCATTGGTGATGCGCGGCCTCGGGCGCAAACAGTCGCGCTCGTACTCCAACATGATGAAAGCCCTGGTGCGGGCCAAGGAATCCAAGACGGCTGGCGGGGCTAGCAGTGAACTGCGTCGCTTCGACATCGAGTTCAAGGCCTGGCCCGTGGACTTTGATGTGAAGGCTCTTACTGGGTAGGTGCAAGGAGTTCCCATAAGGATCACAATGATACATCTTCCCCTGCTTTCCAGTGACACCAAGAAGCCGGTAGTAACCGCCAGCAGGAGCGAGCCGCTTCAGCTGGCCACCATGCCCTGCGAGGTGATTGCCTATTTGGCCATCAAAACCTTTGGGCTTTCCATGATCTATCCGGGGTCCGTAAAGCTGCTGCAGAAATTCATGAGTACGCAAAGAGGATGGTTTGGAAACGAACTTCTCTTACAGTCCTTCCTTTTGCAGGACCCATGCTGATCTCTGGACGCGCCAAGCTCATCGAGGATGACAATGGCATCCGCTATAAGGTTAAGACTATTGACTCGAACGAAATCGACACATTGTTCATTGACAATCGCAACGACAACGTGGGAAATGGCAAGACGCTGGTTATTTGCTCCGAGGGCAATGCCGGATTCTATGAAGTTGGAATCATGGGTACTCCAGTGGCCCTGAAGTATTCGGTTCTTGGCTGGAATCATCCTGGATTCGCTGGCAGCACGGGCACACCTTATCCGCACGAGGACAAGAATGCCATCGATGCTGTGGTGCAGTTTGCAATCAATAACCTTGGATTCTCGGTGGAGGACATCATCCTGTATGGTTGGAGCATTGGAGGCTTTAGCACATTGTATGCTGCATCCGTTTATCCGGATGTCAAGGGAGTGGTGCTGGACGCCACCTTTGACGATGTGCTCTACCTGGCTATACCTCGAATGCCGTCTGCTCTGGCCGGGATTGTAAAGGTAGCCATTCGCAACTACTGCAATCTGAACAATGCCGAGCTGGCCGCAGAGTTCAACGGACCAATATCATTTATTCGTCGCACCGAGGACGAGATTATTGCTGAGTAAGTGCTGCCCGTGCTGCTTTTCTCTTTCCTTTCGTACTAATGGAGCTATGTTTTCCCTCCAGGGACAACCGCATTGATACGAATCGCGGCAACTATTTGGTGTTGTCCGTGCTGAAGCATCGGTATCCCAACATCTTTGGGACCGCTCAGTTGAACAAGGTGAAGGGCTTGCTATCGAAGCCCCTGGAGCCCTACAGTATCCCAACCGCCGACGAGAAGCTCTGCATGTCGCGCCTCATCACTTACGCCTCCGATGAGGGCAAGTCCTTCCCCATGCACATTGGAGCCGAATACTCAGAGGAGGTGCGCAACCTCATGGCTGTGTTCTTGGTGGGTTTATTGAGCAGTTTGTTCCGTAGGATACACAGAGAACTAAAGAGAACTTTGTCTACTTTACAGCTGCGCAAGCATTTACGTGACTACAACTCGACGCACTGCACCCAGCTGCCCGGGGAGTTCTTTACCATGCCCTGGGACATTCCCACCGAGCACGGATTCGTGTTCACCTAAGCCCGCCGACGGACGACGAGACGATGGGTATTATTCCGAAGGGGTGGTGTGGCCGTGTATGCTTAGAATTAGTGAATTATGGTTTTAGTCATTTTGCACTCTGACTGCTTATTAAATTATTCTAACTGGGAACAGCCGGGACGCTGATATCTGGTGTAAAATTGTCTCTTATATACGAAATAAATGTCACAAGCTATAAACTAATCAAACATCTGCTGCTGGTTTGGCGGTGAGTTTCTATTTCGCTTACGCATTTACAACTAAAAGGAGGGGCAGTAGTTTAACGAGCTGGGCCTACGAGTTCTTCTTGGAGCCACCGAAGCCGGAGAAGCCCATGATGGCGGCCATGTCATCGGGCAAGCCTCCGCCGGAGCCAAAGTCATCCGCATCCTCGGCCTTGCGCTTCCGTTCTTTTCGCTTCTCCTTGCGGTGCTCCTTGTAGCGATCTTCCTCCTCTTTTGCCTCGCGGAGCCTGCGCTCCAGCTCGTAGTCTTTCTGCTTCTCCTCCATCTTCTTTTTGTTCTGCTGGAAGCGCTCCTTCACCTGGTCGACGGTGCTGCGCTCCACCTTCATGGACATGCCCAAATTGCGCTGGTGCTTCTTGCCATTGATGTGGTCGAGGAAGTTGATCGAATCCTTGACGACGCAGTCACAAACATTGCAATAGTAGCCGCCCGACTGCGACGTTGGCGTATTCTTGTTTATCACCACGCTCTTGCCAAGTTTGCTGTCCAGGTCCACCTTGTAGTCGCGGCGCTTTAGGTTCTCCCGCTGCACGGGCTCTGCAAGGAGAAGAAGGACACTTTATTTGGACACTGAAGGATAGATAGGTTGAGAGAGAGTGGAGTACCTTCTTCCTTTGGGGCCACTTGATTGAGGAGGCGCTCCGCCGCCAGCTTCTCGTACTCGTTCTTGTCCCATTTTCTTCGGTGGTCATCAGGTCGCATAGTCATGGTGCCGCAGTGATTTTAAATAAATAATATCTTTGGGGCTTAATTCTAATTACATTTACAACGTCCAAAATAAGCTAGCATTCGTTTTTCTGCCTCTTTTTGTTGGCAGCTACCGATAGATACAATGTTGCCAGACTCGATTTTTTCGCGTCAAATCTGGCTACTTCAGCGCGAATTCTGGCAACACTGATTGGCAGCCCTAAAAAAAAATATGCGTGATTCCCCAAGTTGGCGGCTGAATAAAACCTTGATCTTCTCAGGTGTGCAAGTAACTGTCATTCGGCTTTTACAAGCGCCTGGCTACGAGCTTGGCCAAGACTTTTACGGCGAAAATTTTAAATATTTTCTTGAGCGATGCGCGGCCTACTATCGATAACATTTCATTTACTGACTGCTGTCTCTAGTTTTTCGATAACGTATTGATTTTTCGTTACAAAAAGTGGGAGTATTTGGAATCTCATTAAATTCGAGGAATAACTTGCTTTGGAGAAAATAACTTGTCAAGGATGGGAGCCGCTTTCTTTCCCGTGTTTTTCTTCACTGGCCTTTGGGGTGCTGTGGGCATTGGCATGCCCATTATGACCCCAAAAGGACCACACCAGAATCTCATCCGTTGTGTCCTCATGCTGACCGCCGCCTGCTGCTGGCTCTTCTGGCTGTGCTGCTATATGGCACAGATGAATCCTTTGATCGGACCCAAACTCAAGCGGGATGTGGTGGCCATGATTGGCAGGTCCTGGAACAACGAAATCCTCGAGCACTAGGATGGAGCTGCATCATCATCAATAATGTATTCCAATCATAACCAAATAAAATTGTTTCGTGTTGTAAATAAAAGTGAAGAAAATGTGAAAAAATCGATTGTTATGTTCTTTTAACAGTTAAAGCTTGTTTTTGTTTATTTAATCAATCTAATTTAAAATAAAGTAAAAGAAATATATCCTTCCAAACCACAAAACCAAAGGCTTTAATTAGTTGTATTGTTTAATATTTTTATCACAAGTAAACAAGTTTTTAATCAAGTTGCAAATAAATAAAAGCCAATTCCAACGTTTCCTGTTATAAATAAACACTAAAAAACAAAAGATAATTCTATAGGAAAAAAGATATATTCTAAATATAGAGAAAACTTAGAAAACATAACGAAAAACAAAATAATTAAATCATTGTCACTATCTTTTTATGGATGTAAATTTACTCATCTTCTTAATTACACAGCTGTCATAACTGCACTATAAACAAAATCAAAATGTATTATTTTCTATAGAAAAAAGGTAAGGGGAGTTTAGAATACATAACAAAAAACAAAAGGTATTACCCATTTCCTTTCTCTACAAGTCTAAACAGCTATAAATAAACAATAATTAAAGTCACAAGTTCATTTCTCAAAAAAGCTAAACAAAAGTTTATAAAATAAGAAAGTATAACCGCATTCCAAACAAAATGATACCACATTTTCGATTTCATTTTGCAAAAAAAATGTAATAATTTCCCAGACTACCGAATACCACTAATCCCAGACAATGGAAATAAAATTTCGAATCAATTTAAATGACAGAAGAATAACGCCACTTGTTGCTGATAAAGACACCAAAGAGAAAGAGCGCGGAGAGAGTTGACCATCTCTCTTCTCAGCGATTCTTCTGCGTCCGAGTTTTGTGGCGGAGAGAGTTGAATAAAGAGAAAATCGTTTGCGCATGCGCGACCTGCTCTCTTTGTCGGACCATCTTCATTTCTCTTTTCAGCGATTCTTCTGCGTCCGAGATTTGTGGTTTCAGTCTTCAGTTTTCCATCGAACACGGGCGCGAACAGTTGGGTTTTTGAAAATCGCGGCAGTCGACGGTACAAAATTGAAATCTTCGAGAATTCCGAACGAAAGGAATCAAATAAATATAATCGAAACTGTGCAACATTTGTGATTAAATCGCTGGCAGTAGAAATACCATTATTTCCAACTCGCATTCTCCACAAATGGAACCACTCTTCAGCTGCTCGAACGGCGAAAGATAATTCATTGTAGGCTTGCCAGGTGAGCTATTTGGGAGTTTACAACTCAATTTGCAAGAAAGGTGCGCAGGACCAGTCAGTAGTATATGCGAACCTGGACTCTCCCTAAGACAACGACTACTCTTGGGCCATAAACTAGTTAGACATGCAATAAAGCTGGCCAGCGAAGGTACAAAACTGGTTACATTGCCAGCGTGTGTTATTACTCCCCAGAGACCCCGAAGACCCCAGCGTAAGAGGTAGAAATTCAAGCTCGGCCCAGAGCAATAATCGCGCACAAACGAGCTGCCAAAGCCAAAAAAAAAAAAACAAAAAAAATATGGATGTTCAAGACGAAAAATGGCAATAAAAAAGGGGCTCAAGCTGAAGTCCGAAAAAAACCAGTCTGTGATAAAAGAAATTAGAAATTAAGGTTCCCTCCCCCCTCCGAAAAAAAGGGCGGCAAACAGCAAAGAGCATTCCGACTTCCAAGCCCCGACTTGGCACCAATAAAAGCGTTGAGAATGGCTGAAAGAAAAGGCCGAGTGGACAGGTGATCCGCGTCCAAAGAACAACTGAAACAAAAGGCCGGAGAACGTTTTGTGTGCCGTCTCCTCCTCGGGGCTTTCTTGGTGTCTGTCGTCGCTTTATATGTCGCTAACCGCGCAATTACCGCGTTCATGATGAACTGGGCCAATTGACAGTTCAGTTCGGTTCGGGACCCGTTGCTCCCGGCTGCCGGAGATCGGAGCTTGCGGGAGGAACTTCTCTATTAGTCTCCGATCCCACTAACGGCCACCCGATGAGTGGGTCGCGTCGCCCATTATGATGGCAGATTGTTCTACGAGCTGGAACAGTTGCGGTCGTAACTATAGTAATCTTAGTGCAGGTCTTAGAATGCAATCTTTGAGGAGAATGATAACTTATACCTCACATTGGAAAATTACCTGGCAAAACATCGATTGTTTATCGTTTTCTTACTTAGATTTTTTTCAAATTTCCAACAATTTAACCCATCATTTCAAATTTCTTTGTTGGAGTTAACTTCCAAAGGCTTGGTTGCTATTATTTCGACCGCAATTGTTCCCATTAAAGATATAAGCGTTTTGCATCCATCTAACAATGTATGCCCACTGCGGAAATTGATTTTGAGTCGCAGTTAACGTTTTTTCAGCGTTTATGTTTACGGTTCTCGCGCTAACATCTTGGACGCGGACAGGAAGAGGCCGTGGCTCTCGGCACTTGGCACTCATTCAGATTTTTCTGACCCAATTTGGGGCACACACACACAACCTGCAGCAGCCTGCCTCCCCTGTAATAACCGACAATTTACGCAAATTCTCCATCCGAACTGACTCATTGATAACTGCGGGCTGACGCCTCAAAGGAGAAAGTGCCAAAACACTTGGAGTCGGAATCGGAGTTTGAGTCTGACTCTGACTCTGACTCAGCACGAGACGACACTCGGGACAAGGCCGAGAGACAGGTTGCCAAATCCACATCCACATCCACATCCACTTCCAAGTCCGACTCCAAATCCGAAACCGAATCCTAGACGCCCATATATTTCGCTCGTCTGTATGTCCAGCTGTCACCAAGGCACTTTTCGTGTTTCTACCAATTTCTACACTCGTATTTTGACAATTTTCACCTCAAATTAGTTTCACTGAGAAGGCAGGCAATGAAAATTTTCATTTTTTTTATTTTATTTTCTTCGTCTGTCGGAAGTGGATCAAAGACACGGCGACAGAGAGACGTAGAAATGCGCAAAACCAGATTGAGATTGAAAAATTATGTACATTTTTACGAGCATTTGCTCGGGTGTGAGTTTGAGATTTCGGGTTTATTTTGATTTCGTTTTCGTTGCCTTGGCTGGAAATTATTCATTTACAAGCTAATGAAACACTTTCGCTCGTTAAGAGCCGGTGGTCTTATGGAGGTCTTAAGTCTTAAATCTGACCACTAAGATCTCTGGTAACGCCGCCTCCACAACCGTGGGGGTTCTTCTACGCGGCATATTCTCTATTTACTGACTGCGAAGAATCGCAAATTGGTCAAGAGACGCGAAGCGAATGATACATCTCGGCTAAGACTGGCCCAAATTGGCAGCCTAGCTGATCATCCGTGCCGCACGATTCCTCTAGTTTACTCCAAATGACAGATAGATGCGGAGATCCCAGTCGAGAAGCGGCCACTTCCATCAGATTGATCTGTGCAGCTGTCGGCCAAGTTGGCTTGCAGTTGGAGCTCGGAGTTCGTGCCGGGGCGAAATAGAACATAACGCTAAGCTGCGGCTAAATTGCATTCAAATGATGTAAAATCGCCTCTAATGGGCCGATCTTTTGTTTCGCCTGCCAACCGGCCAAGGAAAGCGACCTCAAATGCAAGAGTTCGTTGCGGTAAAGCGAATAAAGCACTCGAGTGCACTACAAAAAAAATAATGGATTATATAAAATTTGTAAATGTTCTCTAAAAGCTAATATTGAGTAAGATTTTATTTTATAATAGGTGTTATAATAATTTTATAGAAGAATGAGAAGAGGTTTCTTTATTAATAACTTCTTAATCGAGCAGTTTATTAACATATCTTTGCATCAAAAAGAAAGAGGTCAGAGTTATGTCTTGTATACTGAAACTTATGGGAACCATTAAGAATTTTATTTATGGAAGAATATATCTTATTTATGTCTTTAAAAGAATACATGATTTTATGATTATTTCACCACAATATCATCCAAAGAGTAGGCTGAGAATTGACTTTACAAGTTTATTAGGAAACTTTTTTGGAAAAGGTGTTTCATATATTAGAACCCTATTTCTTTACCGATTTTACTTCATTTCTTAAATAACTTAACTTTACAATCTTTTATCACCTTTATTAAAAAATTAGACCTAAAAATATTATAATTTTTCTCCATGTAAGAATCTGACAGAAGAAAAGCATTTCCAAGCACACTCAGAAGCCGAGTGAAATGGTAAAACATTCGTCTGAAATGTGAGTTTCAGTGGGTTTTTTTCTTGTATGGATCATACCATTGGATGGTCTGGAAAAGAGGAGAAGGGGAAGGGGAATAAGAAAAAGGAGAAGCTAGTGGAGTAGGCACTGGATGTGATGTGCGTGCCGTGCCTTGCATGCTGATCGTGGCACTAATTGCAGTTCGGGTTCTTATCCACCAAGTGCGTCGATGCATACTAAGAGGAAGCTGTCTCCTGCCGCCGCGTTGACATTTGCATTAGAATTGGACATGGACGCGTGGAGCCATAAGGCACACGGGGTGTAATTCGGAATGGGTTGCCTCCTCCTCCTCCAAAGAAAATTAATTGGTGGAAAAACCATTTAATTGTTTGACGGCCTATAATTTGCATATGCTCAACGAGTTACAAGCTGTAAAATTGATTTACGCCAGACTCATAAAGTTAGAAGCAATATAATTTAACGGAACTTAAAAAATTTACTTTTAAATTTTATTGTTGTTGTTGTAAAAACTGTTAAAATTCAATTACAAACCTAACGGATACTAAAATAGTTGAATGAAGTGAGTAATGAATAAAAGAAGTTTGACTAACGCTTAAAAGTGTTATTGAAGAGAAGAATTATAATTTATAAAAATATTTGGTGTTAATAAACTTGGCAAAGAAAATAAACTCATTAACTAGGTTGATTTTATCCTAAAAATGTCTCAAAAGTCTTGAATTTCAAGCCCACTTAGTTAACATTTCATTCAAAGGCAACTCCCCATTATTTAATATTATATTCTTTAAGTAATATGGAACAAATTCGCCCGCTTGAAGTTCTATAAACTTTGGCTTAAACACAAGACTCACCTTTTCCGGCATTTAGCACTGTTGTTAATACTGTTACCTCAGCCTAACGGCTTTCCTCGCCTGACTTGACACTTTTCACCTGTCTGTCGCTCGTTCGATGACTGCGCCGAGTGCGCCCTGTACAGTCGGCCCTCGTAAAGGTGCTCTAAGTGCTCACCACAGGAGTGAGTAATCAAGTTTCCGAATAATTCTCGGGGGAGCCAGAGAACTCATATGTGGGAAAGGAAAAGAAACGAAACGCAAGAGCTGGCGCAGAGATTTGTTTGTTTTTAATTAGTTTGGTCGTTGGTTAAAGCGTAACGGTGAATGCTCTTAATGACTCTGCCTCCATGTTATAATATTATGTTTTATTTTTTATTCCAGTCTCTGCTTCCTGCTTGTTCTTGTCAACTGTGGTCCCTGCTGTGGGGTTGTGTTGTCTCAAAATGAAATGCACTTTTAGTTTAGAAGACCTCTGCTTTACGCAGCTTGTTCCTCAAGTGGTTCCGAATGGTACCCCTCATATTACGAGCTGTGTATATGTATTTATAAAGTGTATATAAAGTGGTCATGCTCCAGTAAGACCTTGGTAGCTGGCGCCGTTAGAGCGATTACGATTCCGATTACGAAACTGCAAAAACGCTGCACGGACAGAGATTCAGATTGGTCTTCACGCACACACACAATGTATTCTAGCCAGCATATTCATGTCTTGATAGCCATAAACAATTTAATTAATTTATTATACAATTAGCGGCAACGTTACTTTGTTGCAGCCATTCAACGCCTCTGTGCGTTTACACGGGAGATGAGATAGAAAAAAGACTCATTAAAAGAAAGGTTTTTAAATTTGGTTCTTAGATTTACTTGAGACAAATTGCATTTTAAATAAATTTGTGTTAAAGAACTCTAGACTCACACAAATAGTTTATATTTCTCTCCCATAACAAGCCTTTCCTTGAAGCGGAAATGGATTTGTAATCGATGTTATCGATTAGTTGTTGCTTTACCATCTCTACTTCCTTTACTCTATCTATTTTCACCAAATATCTTACCCAGAGCTAACTTTACCATCCGTTCTGTTTATATTTATGTTAGTTATGAGATTTCTGATTACCGCCTTTCTTTTTTTTTTGGGAAATAAAAGAAGATTGCATAAATTTGCACACAGATACTGGCAAATTGAGGCATCAATTATGACATCTTAGCGGTATTTGAGATTCGTATAATGAATCACTTTCCAAAAAATAAATAAATAATAAGAAATGCTCCAACCTTTTGATGAGCGACGCCTGCATTGTCCGGATGATTCAATGAGCGGCGAGCTCTTCTAGTTTCCGATGCGTTCGGAATGGACACTTTCCATTTCACCGTCATTCCAAGATAACCATCAATGGGAATTGACATCGATGCTGGGGCTGGGGCCGGGGCCTCACCTGTGAGCTCCGCCCCTTTTTACACCTGTCGCATTTCACTTTCTTCGCGGCGGCGGTGGCGGCAGCTATTTTGATTGAAAGTGGCTGTGAATCTTAATCTGGCCGAAAATCGCCGAGCAGCCATATATATTGACGGAGACAATGGGTTAAACGTGCCAGCGGGTTAATGGCCGACTTCCGTTAGACGTTTCTGCAGATTGCTACCGATGACCAAGTGTCCAACTGTCCAACTGTCCAAGATCAAATTCTCATCAATCATTCTTTGACGCTTTTTCGTCCAGCAATTTCACCGATAGAGAAAATCGGCTAATGCGAGAAATTTAATCAACTTATGCGTGGCCGGCCGGCAACGTCTTAATACTTAATGCCTTAAAAACTTAAAAAAAAAAAAATTATAAACTCTGTGTGCCAGTAATATTTTTGTTTTATTTCTGTATTTTTTCGTTTACTTTTTTCACGCGGCTGCTACGAGACGCAAGTCAATTTATTCCGTCTTTCTCCGCACACAAAACATTACAACTGCGGTGGAAATAATAGCACTTGAAAAAGGAAATCAATTCTAAATAAGATTTAAGTTCAGTTTCTTGAAATATATGCTGGAAGTGGAGGGAATTAGGAATTGATGTGCACATACTCTTTTCTAAAATATTATCAATAATTCACAGTTAATATAGATTCAATATATCAACTTTTAATGGAGTTATTACTTAAGGAAACCAAGAGTATTTTTGTACTTAAATTTATGGATTAATGTATTTAGCTTTTCATAATAAATTCTTAAAAAACACGAGAAACCATGTAAAAGAGCTTTTTAAAATTTAGTTTCTTGAAGATTAAAGCCTGTATAAGTTTCAATTAATTTAAAAAATAATCAAAAATATGCATATACAAGAAATATTTAACAAAATTATAGCAAAATTTAACCAAAAAATACCATTAATGTGACCTTCATTGTAAGTACATACTTGGGAGACGCGCAAGTTGCCAGTTTTGGCTTTGGCTGTCTGCGCCGGGCCGGTCCCCTTCCTCATCTACCATTTCCATTCCTCCTCGTGCCATGGTGGCTCCGCGCATGCGCATCTGGGTCAAAGCTGGTGGCTACGGCTTTGGCCATGATGACGACGGCGATGGTGATGGCTCCCCAAGCGTTCTAACTATAGTCTTCGGGTAGAGAGAGAGTGGAGGGCACCTGAATTCCCCCTTTTTGGAGCCCAGCCCAGGCATTTCTATGCGTATATCTCTCTCTGTGTGCATGTGTATGCCAGATTGCTAATTGCACGGGTTCTCTTCAATTTGCCTCTTTTTCTGCTAGTTTGAGCGCGTTTTTGGCGGTACATTTTTATTAGGCAAATGGGTTTCCGTTCCAATTCAATGGGAAGTGCTGGCAGCGGCGGCGGCGATGATAGAGATTCCGTTAAGTTAATGTCGGTTACCTAGCCGGGAAAAGGCGATCACAAAACCATTACTTGGAAATTCTTGACATATATTGTTAAACAATTATACTGTGTTTTCCAATTATATTTTAGGCTTTCACCAGATCCTTGGCTGAGCCTATCATTAATCATGAATTTTGCATAATCTCAACCATTAGCTTTGTGTTCGATTTCTGATGACCCAACAAAAAACAATCGAGGCTTTTGCTTCCGAAGACCTGATTATCATGCCGCAGCATCCCAATTAGTTTCTCTGTCTGGCCGTCATCAAGACATTCCTAAAAATAACAGAACTTTTACTTTTGCGAGCTGAAGAAGCTCAGACTCAGCTCAGAGGTTGGAAAGACTCGAGACTTGAGACTCGAGACCCCTTGAAGCCATCGCTTCCATCTTCTATTTTTACACACACGTTTCTCCGCGTCTCTGAACTTTGCTTTTGATACCAAGTATCATACATTGTGTGTGCGACTCTATAAACACAGCGATCTTACATGTGTATATGACGGCGGAACAAGCCATAACCCAGCCCCAACCACAACCCCAACCCCACCCCCAGCCCCATCTCCATCTCCATCTGCAACTCCATCTCCATCACATCTCATCCCATCTCGGCTGGAGAACTGGTTTCCAACCCACTCCATTCCATTGCCGGGCGGCCCATCTGCTGTGTACTTAAGCCATTCGCAGTGGTCGGCGGGAGTGGGTTCTTCTTCCCAAGAGAAGAAGTGAAAATTCCAAATTTGTAGGGCTCAGACCAGTGAGCGTATCAAAGTGTCGGGGAATTCTCTAATTAAACTTTTTTTGGTTTTGTGTCTCGAAGAGCTTTCGCTTTTTATGACTGGTCAGCAAAGAGAGGTCCAGTTTTCTTCTTTTTTTTGTTGTGGGGGTTCAATTAATTATGAAACTTACGAGTGATACCTTGATTCATTGAGAAGAAGGTTGCTTTTGAGGTTTTATGCGCATTACAAATGTCTCGATATAGTGGGAAAATAGAGTAATATAACAAAGAGATGGTTTCAAAGGGGAATTTAGGGTTTTCTCAGGAATGTTTGGATTGTAAACAAGTTGAGATATAGAGCTTAGAAATTATTAGTCACATCTGCCTTACCAACTAAACTAAAAAACCTTTAAGAAAAAGAATCTTTTAATATGTAAAACAAATTCTTTACAGTCTTATTCACATTACTAAAGCAGTATTCTTTTGTAATATTCTAGCAAGTAATAAAGATTTAAAAGCCTTTTTTTAAATACAACATTTCAAATTATTTTTCTATTAGATTTGTAAAGCTAGTTAGAATATTTTTTGTGGTGTAAAAACTCTTTGAAGGAGTTTGAAAAATGCAAATCAAACCGGTTAACGGCCTGCATATCTCATAGCTATTGTTTGCTGTTCTTTTCTTTTTTTCCTGTTTTTCCTTTGGCGAAAAGTGAGAATTTTCGTTTGGCTAATGGGCTGGAAACAGGATTAGCCGGTTCTCCGGCATGCTGGCCCATTAGTGGACTTTTCACAGCCCGATCCCGAGCCCGATCCCGATCCCAGTCGCAGTCCAAGAACGGATCACTCAGCGCGGAGTGGGCTCAAAAGAAAGCAAACTCTCTGTGTGCATGTGTCGCTTGCACCAAAACGAAAGTGAAGCAAAAACCAGCTAACAATGATCCACCAAATCTCTTTTCTTGATTTCAGAACCTGCGTTTGGAGTTGAAGCTGTAACGGCACAGGCACCGGCACCCCACGATGGACACCGTTTATGGGACCAAGAAGTACTTCCAGAGCCTGTCCGGCGTTAGTGATATATACAGGGCCCAGACATGTCGGCAAATGGTGAGTAATCCCCATCGTTTATCACCTGAAGGGGACAAAAGAGCCCCCTGGCAGTTATACAATGCCAATGAATCTGATTAGAGTCTCGCGTCGTGTTCCCGGGGAGTGAATAGAAATGAGGCCAAAAATCTTTTTGTAAATAGAATTGTTACATCAACGCGAGTCGGGTTTTTTGTTATCTCTGTTTTTCTTTTATTTGTGTGTGTTTCTTGTTACAAAGAACGCAGCTTGCATATTTATTTATTCGTTTGCCTATTTGTTGGGGCTCCCGAGAGCAGCAGCTCCGGGAACTCTTGGCTCGGAGCTCGGAGCTGTTTGCATTCCTCGTTCACAGAAAAAGATACATAGGTACCAAGCGAGCAAACTAACAGAACGAGCAGCAGTTCGTTCGCTCGTTCGTTGGTTGGTTCGTTCTAAAAGGTGAATGACTTTCTCTGGCAGCGAAGAAAGAAGCGACCAAGAGGAGGCGGCCAACAAAGAAAGAGCGGAAGAGAACGCAACGCAAAAGAGTGGGCAAGACTGAGGGGAGTTAGCGGAAGAGAGGAGGAAGAAGAGGAGGAGGTGGCCACAAGGGAAATGCCCTGCAGCTAACGAATGTTAAATGGTAATCAAGAAACAATCAAAACATTCCCACAGAAGCCCCCAGGAAGCGCCCTTGGCAAGTGCACTCACAGTTGGGTTTTGAGATAATTATGGTCTACGAATCAGTGAGATTTCCTAATTAAAACTCTTGATTGCTTTCGAATTAAGTATTGAGAAAGAATTTTAATTACTTGTCAGCTTTTTCCATATCAATGTCAATGTCAATATCAAAAGACTTAGGCAACAAACTTGTTGATGACAGCTCCGTAAAGAAGATCAAAGCGAACTAGTTGTTACATTATTATGAAGAATACTTAAGTTTATTCCATGATTTTTTGTAGTTCTCTATTTGATTTATTTATAACAAAAAAGAAAACTAGCTTCCAGAAGCCGAAGTTTGTATACCCTTGCAAAGTTATACTCCTTCACTGCGTTGCAAACTTCTAAATAAAATTATAATACCCTGCGAGTGTATAAAAAGAACCCGTAAAATGCTAATCATATGCTAGACAGCTGTGAGCCTGTGAACCTGTTGATGCTCATTGGACTCTGACCAGGTGCAATGACTCTGTGACTCTGTACTCTGCTAATTAAATGCGTTTTCCCAGCCGCAGAACTGCTAATGAGATGCATTAACAAATCATGACAAGTTAGATAGTGATAGTTGGATCTCCGCTGACATAACCCCTGGGAAAGCTGGGAAAGTTTTCGGGGGAAGCTAGCGGTACTCTCCGACGAATCTCCGCAAATTGAGTTCAAAGTGAGGCCCGTTAGAGATGCTAACTTCCGTAATCTAGAACCTAGATTGGTGACTGGGGAGCTGAATAATGAAAGAAAGTAACCGAAAGGGTCGAGTATCGAGAAAGTTGTGCGACTTCCAGCAGCAGCTTGCGGCTAATTATCTAATTAGCGGCCATCGGGATCAGATCGATCAAATGCCAGACATACTCTGGCACACTTTAGAAACCCAGTTAACAACTTTTCTGTGATTTTGCAGAGTGCGGACTACACATACCAGAACACCGTTGGCCGGAGGTCCCAGCTGGGGGCGTACTATCACATGAACAAACAGCCCTCGTACACGAATGATCACAGTGTGAACAGTCAGTATGGATACAATACGTGGGGCATCTGGCGGGATGGCAGGAACATTGCCCCCTCCACGTTCTCGGCCAAGACGCATACACAGTATCCCAAGAATCGCTCCTTTTCCATCATTCTGACCACGGCCGCCTTTATAGTCCTGCTGGCCGTCATCTCCATAGCCGGCTTGGCCTTCTACTTTAGCTCCATCAAGACCAATCTGGAGGACCGTAAGAGACGCTTTATGGTATTACTTAGAAATATTTATTAACTAAATCCCATTCTTCGCAGCTATCATGGGTTTCGAGGGCTCTTTCCGCATTGCCAAGGGAGATCTCTTCTCCACGGGTCTCAAGTACAACCACACCACGACCTACAAACAGAAGATCGATTTCTACAAGCGTTTCGTGGAGCGTTCCATGATGGATAATGGCCTGACGCCGCTGCGCGCCGATGTCTGGGGCTTCGGCGAGGGTCCATTGATAAAGGTCTCCTTCAGGGTGTTCCTCGATGTCCGTAAACTGCCGCAGTAAGCTTAATCCCCTCCTTCTCTTCAATAGATTTAATACATTTTCACATCTTTTTCTAGAAACATTCTGAGCGTTGAGGAGTACATTAAGGAGTCTTTGTTCCTGGAGACCTCCGCCAGCAAGTCACTGTATCGCTCATTGAGGCTGGACACCGAATCGGTGGAGATCAAGCGAATAATGGATGAGCAGGTGGTGCGATCCGCAGCTATACTTAAGGAAGCAGTAAGAAAAGAACTCTCCTTTATCCAGATTCCTAATAATAATAGCTTAATCTTCACTAGCAAACGGTGCCCACTAGTCAAACCCAACTGGAGAAGCGTCTGATGAAGAAGGGCAGCACACCGGCACCATCGCCACTTCACCCGAAACCTCTGGGCGGCGGCAATACGACGCCCAAGCCGAAGAATCCGCTGGTGCGCACCCATGCCGCTGACGAGGAGCCCGACATCGATGTGGAGAACGCTCCGGTTATCCAGGGTTCCTTCGAGGGTTCCTTTGAGATCACCAAGACGGATGCAGATATTGCGCGCAAGAAGACGCCGCCAACTAGGGCCTATCAGGCCAGCAGCAGCGCCTTGCCACCCAAGGCCATTGCTGTGACACCGTACTCCTTGAGGGTGAAGCCCAAGAAGCCGGGTATTGAGAAGCTAACCACTGTCCTGCCGCAGCAGGTCCCGTCGGGAGGCTCTGCATCGACAACCAGACCAACCACCAAGGCCACAAAGGCAACTACAACGACTAGGAAGAGCACTACGAGTACGAGTACTTCCACCACATCGACGACGACGTCAACAACGACAACAACAACGACAACGACCCCAAAGCCAACAACAAGTACTACAACTACGGAGGCAACCACTAGCTCCACTTCGAGTACAACAACACCTCCTCCGCCGCCCAGCACCACTCGGACCACGACAACCACGTTCACTTATCCCCCAGTGAGCACGCCCACTTCCAGCCCAATAGGATCTCTGCCCAAACTGGATGCCAATCTGTTCACCACTTTCCCCATTTTGGACACACAACCCTGGAGACCGATGCATCGAGAGGTTCCCGAACTGTTGCCGGGTCCACCGCCAGCTTTTCCCACCAAAACGTTGCCAGGAGCAGCTGGAACCACGCCCACCATCAATCACATACCCCAGCGAAGGATCGATGACTTCGAGTTGCCCTTTATCGGCGATAATCCCACGCCTCCGACGGCGGCTGTGGCTCCAGTGACCATCGATCCGTATAGTCTCGGCTTCCTCAATCCCGGAGTGCGTCTGCAAGAGCCCAAACCCCTTACTCCCGTGCAGCAGCAGTCTCAGGATCAGGATATGCTCTTCTATCACAACTTTGGCAGTCCCGTTTTCATGCCAGGAACTGAGAATATTGAGCGGTTGGGGGGAGCTCTCGTGGAACCACACCCACTGCCCGTACCCCTGATAGATGATGTGATTATTCCGCCGTTTAAGCCCATCGATGCCACGATAGGAACGGGTGAGAAGCTGCCCTTTAATCTAGATGCCAGCAACGAGAGATTCGAGCATCTGGGAGGCGGGGTCATAGCCAAGAAGCCGCAGGACAAGCTCGAAAAGAAGGAGCCGCAGAATAAGACAGAGAAGCCAGTTCTCCAGGAGCAGCAAGTCAAAACTGCTCAGGAACTGAACCAGGAAAAGGAAAAGCAGCTTGAGACCACCACTAAGCTACAAGAGAACTTGCCCACATCCACATCAAAGTCACCGGCTAGCAGCTCTCCCAAGCCCACCAAATCTCCGTCCTTGCCTTCCCTGAAACCAACAGACAACTCGGTGCTGGCCGATACCATAGGCGAGTTCTTTATGGAGCTCCTTAACCTGCCCAAGGAAGACAATTCCACTGCCACACCCAAGCCGAAAGTGGATGTAGTTGAGTCCCGGATTGAGCCAGAGGAGGAAAAGGTGACGATTAAGCCTGCCAAGCCGAACTTCATGAACCTCAAGGAGATCATACTGCAGAGGAACACTCCCTCTTCCATTCTCTCCAACGCCAGCTTAGAGCAGGACTCCACAACGCCAACAACCACGACAACGACCACCGAGGAGCCCAGGACCACGAAAAGGAATCGAGTGCGAACAACAAGCGAAAAGCCAACTATGATGGATGATTCCAACCTGTTTCCCTCGCACTCCAAGTGGGAGTTTGTCAACAGTTCTTCGGCGCAGGGATACGGACACAACGGGAACATGAGGAAGGTCTTCAATCAGACGCTGCAGGCTTGGGTCTCGGAGGATATCGACAAGTCGGAGAACCTAACACTGAACGATATCAAGACAAGGATTAACAATGCCAGCAATATCCAGGACATCTCGCTGATCTTTGACACACTGGCCACCAAGCTGGGCATCACGCCCAGTGTCCCAAACAAGTTCCCGCCATTTTCGCAGAACAAACTGAAGCATTCGGCGCCCAAAGAGGAAGTCAAGAGGCCCATATCCACCACCACAGTTGCTCCAAAGCCCCTATTGCCCTTAGAAAGAGAGCCGTTCATCAAGCCCATGTCCAGCTTCATAGAGGAAGGCTCCTCTGAGGTCCTGGGAGCTGCCATTCCAGTGGTCGGCGAGGCAGAGGTAGAGGTGATTGACCCCGTGAAGTACGAGGAGCTGCTCAAGATCTCGCAGTTTGCTGCCAGCACAACGGAGCCGAGTGTGCACCGCCTGGTGACGCTGCTCCCGGTAAGATCCAACTCCGGAATCCGAACGTATAGGCCGCCCGCCGAGGAGCAGGACACTCCGCGCAGTTCTCCCCCCGCTGTTCCTGTTCCAGCTCCTGCTCCTGCTTCCGCAACCTCTCCACGTCCCAGTCCTGGCAAGATCAGCTTACGGCGTAAGAGCAACCTCAACCAGAGCCGGAGATTCGGCCAGCCTCCCGCCGAGGCGGTGGTCAAGGGCGGCATCCAGGTGACGGTCAAGAAGTGACCACAGACACGGCCAAATAGCTTCACGGATGAGATTAGCGGAGAGAGAGACACGTTCTACGATCTAGATCTAGATCTAGGTTAGCTTAGACCACTATATATGCTAGCTGTAAGTAGGGAATATATAACTTTAGTTAGATCGATCGTGGTTATAACGAAATCTTGTTCGAAAATTGTTTTCCCTCGTGAAGAAAGTGAACAATTTTGGAATGACACTTCCGGTTATGCGACTGCCAGTCCTCCTCAGTATTTAAGATAAACCACACGTCACATCATTCATTGTTTAAGTATCGAATCTATATATAGTCTGTATACGATCCTACGTTTTTCGAATATCATTTATTTTCCAGTTCATTGCGATTCTTATATTAATGTTAGCTCTCTGGATGTGTAAGTCGAAGAGTACTCTTAGTACTCCGTAATTGTTTAAGCTCGATCTTTGAATAAATGTGAATAATTTATTAATTGTTTTGTGATTTTAATATATCCCAAGTTAATTCAGTAAGCCAACAAATAGATATTGAAAAAGGTAAAACTTCAAGGATTGATTTAAGGTTTTATAAAGATCTTTAATAGTAACTAGTTTCATGATTTCCAATTATATAAATATTATCTCCACTTTACAACTTTTTATTTTTAAATATTCAGTTTTTATTTTATTTGTTTATTTACCTTTTTTTTACAATTTATTTTACATTTAATTTGTGAATCAAAAATGATAGGAAATTGACTATCGCAATAGTCTCTAAATAATCGATTACACAACCAGGTCGCATGCATCGATACTGCCTTCGATAGTTAAACACACCTGGTTACACCTAGGCATTCTTGGAGGATTTAGGCGTTGTTGTTGTTCGTTGGTTGTGAATCAAAATAAGAATAAACAAGTGGCTCAATATTCGCTAAGACTAGCTATAATCCCTTACTGATAAGTGGAATTGAAACCGCTAATTAAACACACATTTAGCGAGTGCAAAGATGGGCTGTGCCGAGAGCAAAGACGGGGAGGGGGAGGCTGGAAACAATAGGCCTAAATACCGGTCCTGTACGGACACCTGCTGGCTGGCTATTTACATTATTTTCTGGTTGTTTTTGGTAAGTTTCTAATGGGATTTTCCCTTTTAGGCTATATATAAAGAGATGTGTATCGAGGAAAGTGAAAGTTAAGAGATCAATCTGCGCAATGTGTCTGCTGCTGCTGCTGCTCTTTGTGTCTCGGTGTGTGTGTGTGAGCGTTTTTTGCGCGCCGTTTACGAGGAGGAGGAGGTGGTGGCGGCCGCGACATGTTACTTGGTGAGACATTCGTGTCGTCATCGCCCCCGGTCATGAGTTGAATTGTTAATTCAGCTAATGAATGCGATGATTTAACATTCCGGCCTTATTCCCGGGGCTGAAAAACTAGAGCCAAATCCATGTGGATTTTGAATCAATTATGGCTTGTTCAGTGTCCTGTGGTGGACACACGCCACTCCCCGAACCCAGAAAGATATGCATGTCCATCCATTAAAGCGATTATACTAATAATGCCCCTAGACATGCCATGACATCGGCGTGGGCGTTGGCCCACACACTTGCTTAATTCCCTCTGACTTTAATTCCACTTTAAATTGATTGAAACTCCACTTTTGCCTTGCAGATTGTGATAGCGATATTCTCGTTTGTTTACGGCAACCCCTTGCGCATCATCAATGGCTACGACTCCTTTGGCAACACCTGTGGCGTCAAGCACAATGAAAAGTTCCAGGGCTTTCCGCTCTCCGGCATGAACACCCTCGACAAGCCGCAGCTCTTCTACTTTGATGTCAAGGAGCTGAAGAAGTCCCTGAAGATATGCGTCAAGTCCTGTCCCGCCAAAACCATGAACACGGGCAGTGAGCTGCTGGAGTACTACACCAAGACGGGCACTCAACTCTGCAAATATGACTACAATATGCAGCAACTGGCTGCGGTTCGGGAGGACAAGAGCATTCTGAATTTCCTCGGCCCCTGTCCTACCCTTCCCGTTCATGAGAGGTGTGTCAGAGCTAAATAATCCAGTTAAACGTTAGATTTACCTAAATTTCGCTTTCTAGCAACCCCATTCTGCATCGCTGTGTGCCCAAGGGAACTGGTGAGAAGTTTCAGGACTTTTACGACATGCTCAACAACTGGGATGTGGCCCAGCAGTTCATCGGGGATGTCTACTCCTCCTGGCACATCATTGCTATGGTGTGTGGACTAGCCTTGCGTAAGGATTTGTCTTATTTATATTGAAAACTTGACTAAATTGAAAGTTTTTCTTAGTTATTTCCATTGCTTTGGTGACCATGATGCACTGGCTGTCGCGTGTCGTCTCCTGGATCATCTGCGTCTTGGTTATAGTGGCCAGCGTTGGACTCGCTGGTGCTCTGTGGTATGCCTACTATAACATTCGCTACAAGTCGGGTGTGAATGTGCAGTACACGCGACTGGAGGAGTTTGTTCGCAATCAGGATGCAGTCTTAACCCTGGCTGTGTTGGCCACCATAACTATGGTAAGGTGTTATTAAATTTAAACGAGAATCTTACTCATTCCTCTTATTATTATTGCAGATAATCCTCATAGTAATCATTTACTTCTTGAAAAACAAACTGGCCGGCTTATCGGCTCTGTTTGAGGAAGCTGGTCAGTGCATGATGAATCTCCCAGGACTCCTAATCGCTCCGCTGCTAGCCTTTATTGTTTTAATTGCCTTTTTGAGCTTCTGGGTCGTGGTGGTCATTTGTCTGGCCACAGCCAGCTCACCTGGCCAGAGTCCCATAGCTCCCTTCGACAATTCGGCGGCCCACCAGCAGCCGTTGCCCACGAATGCGGTGTTTGTGGCCAATAATACCAGTATTAACGATCAAAGAAGTAAGTATTAGTGGAGTTTCGATATTAATTTTTCAGAGGCTTAATTGGTTTTGAAAGCGGCTCGTATTGAAATAATCTAAAGCGTATCTTTTTGTTTATTGATGATTCGATTATGGTGAATAAGTAAGTGATATTTTTAAGGGCACAGAATTTAGATCTTTTGTATATATTTCTGTGTTTCTTCATCACTCTTTTTTGGATCCAATTTGTACATACAATTCTACAATTCTCAATGGCTTTACGTAGACTCTCCTCCTCATTTATTTGTTGAATAAAATAATAATAATGTTTCTTTATAATAGCTATTTCACGTGTAGAGTATGCCGATGCTGGTGCCCTACGCAGCATGTTCTGGATCTATGTGGTGGGTCTCATTTGGACAGTGGAGTTTATATTCGCCTGCCAGCAGTTTGCTCTGGCCGCTGCCGTTGCCTTCTGGTACTTTGGCAAGCCGACAACCACACCCACTATCTATGCCATTGGCAAGCTGATCAAATATCATCTCGGAACGGTGGCCAAGGGGTCGTTTGTGATCACCATTTTCAAGATTCCCCGCTTGATACTCACGTACTTGTATGCCAAGTAAGTATCTTTTCTTAAAATCTAGTTGTTTCTCTTGTTAATCGAGTCATTTTCATTCCGCAGACTGAAGAAGGGCGAGGACAAGGGCTCTGAGTGCGCCGCCTGCTGCTTAAAGTGCTGCATTTGTGGCTTCTGGTTGCTGGAGAAGTTCATTCGATTCCTCAACCACAATGCCTACACTGTGGTGGCCATCGAGTCGATTAACTTTTGCCCAGCCGCAGGCATTGTAAGTTTTCAAGGCAATTGATAAATTAGAAATCCCATTTAATATGAATTGGCATTTTAAGGCTTGGAATGCCATGGCTACGAATGTCTTGCAAGTGGCTACCATCAACAGCGTCGGCGACTTTATCCTATTTCTGGGAAAGGTTGTGGTCGCAGCTCTCTGCGGACTGATTGGAATTATTATGCTCAAGGACATGCCGGGTCTAAACTTCTATATGGCCCCCGTCATTCTCATCATAATATTCTCCTTCTTCATTGCTCACATTATTTTGTCGCTGTTTGAGGTAAGTTTATCCTTACTTTAAGGCTCAAAAGACGTCTAACTAAATGCTGCCCCACAGATGGTGGTAGACACCCTCTTCCTGTGCGTTTGCGAGGACAAGACCATCAATGGTCGCTCGGGACGCTGGGCACAGAGCAATCTGGCCAAGCTGGTGGGCGAGGAACCGCTGCAGCCCGGCGAGGAGCCGCCCATTCAGGTCGTGGAGATGATGCCCATCAACAAGCAGCCCTTCAGTATTACACGACTCCCCCCCTCCGATCCGGAAGTGGCACCCATGTCGCCAGAGTAGCTTCAATAATCGCTGCTAGACTCGAAACTCAACGCACATCTCATTCTAGGATGCTAATATTTATATATATGTATAACCATAACTCCGTCGCGACGTACAAAAAGCAGACCAGTAAAACCTTGTAATCTTGTCTATATTGATATTCAAACTTAGGATGCACAGTTGTAAAAGTATTTATAAAGTTTGTAATCGTTTTTTGTATCTAAATGTATTTTAAACCTTTTTCACACGTTTCGCGGCCTTTGCTTTCTTCTGTTCGATCACCTCTTTGACGGCCTTCAGTTGCTTCTCCTTAATCTTCTTGGTCAGCGCCGCCTTGGGCGTTTTCGTGGCACTGTCCTCCTTCTTCTTCTTGGCTATCGCAGCCAGAATCTTGGCCGTCTCAACGGGATCATCGTCCTCGAAGAGTTCCTCGTTTTCGACGCCTTCGTAGGCCTGCACAGGTCGCGTAGCCTCATGCTTCACCTTCTGCTCCACTCGGTTCACGTACTTGTCCTTGGCTGCCTTCTTCAGGACCTGTCGCTGCTTGGCGGGACTCACGTAGTCGGGATTCTCCCAGAGGGTCTTGCCGGTGAACGAGCCATCGAATATTTTCACGGGATTCATCACGTACCGCGGTCCCACTTCAGACAAACCACCGTCCTCGGAGAGAATCTGGAAGTTCCGGAACCAGATGCGGTTGTCCAGATAGGTGAAGGTGAAGACGTGATCGACGAAGGGCTGGCTCTTGGGATGATGGTTGGGCACCGAGTAGGTCTGTACAAACAGCTCCTTGAGCAGCTTCAAATGCGGCAGCTCGTCGAACTTGGAGTCAAAGGAGAGCAGGGGCCGGGAACCGCGAAGACAATTGCCCGTCATCTTTAGCTCGGCCATTGTGTGGATGTTTTCTATGAGGAACTTGGCCGACGGCCCGGTGGCTCCTGATGTGTTTGACACCCACATGTACAGGTCCCGCTTGCGCCGGCCCTCGAAGAGCATGGCCTTGTTGCAGTGCTTCATTTCGCACATTTCATTGACCACCGACAGGGTCTTGGAGCGCTCCATCTTGGACTCGGGGCGGTGGTGTGGCATCAGGGTTTTAATGTCCCGCATTAGATGTCTGTCTCGATGGCTGATGCCGCGGGCGGCAAACACCAGAACGCGCTGCTTGTTCACCCATTTCTCCTGCAACAATAAATACAGTGTTTTCTTAGGGAATCATCGTGGGTTTTGCCTTTAGAATTTACCTTTTTCGGCACCGCCTCGTCAGAAGATCTCTGCACGGGCAACGGAGGGTTTTCATCGAGCGGCACAATCTCCAGCTGCTGGACCTTCTGCTTCTTTTGGAATTTACGTCCCATTGAGTTGGTTTAATTAACTAAAACACCTTAAAAAAAAAAGAGCAAAGGCGAAACAACGTGTTTTCAAATGAAAACAACCAGGGATGGACTGTACAACTGAACCAGGGTGTCAACAGCACGTGCACGGAGTAAGCTAATGCGATAGCATTTTCCAGCCCTGAACTATAAATATTTTCAATGCGATAGTTTTTAAATTTGAATTAAAACAATATGTATTCTTTTATCAAATAAAAATTCGTATATTATTTTCAAATTTCTATTATAAATGTTGGTTTATTGGTTTTGGCTTACAGCCTGGATTTATTAAATCAAGGAACATTTAGTCAATCATCTTCATCTTCTAGTCCTGGTTCAGGACACAACCGACATCTACTCTCGTTTATGCCATTATTTACGCAGTTTTCTCCCACACACTGGCAGCAGCCATCGTGGAACCATCTATAGCTTGTGGCTCCTGCCTTGAGGCAGGTTTGGCGGCATCTGTTCCAGGACGTGCACTGGTCGAGATATAGAACGGTGCAGTTCAATTGGGCATCGACTGGAGATGTAACCACGCTCCAATGGCAGGTGTATCCATCATTGGGAGATGAAGCCATGGCCCGAAACAAAGCTGACACTCCTTCGAATTCCTCTGTATGCGATTTCTTTTGAAGTTCTGACAAACTAGCAAAAACTATTTGACAAAATGAAAGGATAAATAAGATTTTCACCAGTAAGTGCATGTTGACTAGCCAATTGTTACTGAACTCGTTTGAGCCTTGAGCAGAAGGTTTTAAATTGGACAGGTAGGACACAAGATGAAACAGGTAGCGGGAATTATAGCAGATGTCTCCAAAAGGTTTTGTGAGGTACCTAAATTTAGGGATAACCCTGTTTGAGGTTTTTTAAGAAACATATTTAGAAAATAAAAACAGTTTTGCTGTGTGACCAGGTGCAAATAGGAATAAGCAGCCGCCAAGAAAGCCGGTTGGCATGTATCCTTATTTCTTATCGTTTCTCTGCCAGGGTTTTCTGAAAATAAGCAGTATTTTATTATTAAAAATCTATTTTACATTCAGATTCTATGTTTCCACAAAAGATAAAAGACTTAAAACCCGGAACAAAAGAAAAGAACTAGAACATAATTTTGGCATTTTACCGGCAGCCCAATACGTCCCTACAGTTTTTATGTATACGTTGCTCGCAAAGCGTCAAACGAAAAGAAATTAATTTGCAAAAAAGTTAAAGTGCTGAAAATTGTCAACCGCAAACATAGAGAAGATAAGCAGAAAAATCATGTCGGACTATCGCTCCCAATCTCGAGGCGGTGGACGTGGCGGACAGGAGTACTCGAACGACGATGATCCGCCGATGTCCCGCCTGTTCATCATTTGCAACAAAGGCCACACCGAGGAGGACTTCCGCGAGGCGTTCTCTCCTTACGGCGAAATTGAGGACATCTGGGTGGTGAAGGACAAACACACCCAGGAGAACAAGGGCATCGCCTACGTCAAGTTCTCCAAGACATCCGATGCGGCCAAGGCTCAGGAGGAGATGAATGGCAAGACAATCGGCAAGATGGACCGAACGCTCAAGGTTCTGGTGGCTGCAAAGTAGGTTAAAATCTTCCCCCAACTCTGGCGCACGGTCTTAATATCCTTTATATTTTTTCTAGCCGCAACCAGGGCTCGAATAAGTCTGAGAACGAGCAGGAAAAGTACGTGAGACTGTTTATTGTGATCCCCAAAACGGCCACTGAGGACGACATCCGCGATGAGTTCGCCCAGTGGGGCGAGGTGGAGTCTGTGACCATTGTCAAGGAGAAGAACAACGGCAACCCCAAGGGCTTCGGTTATGTTCGCTTCACCAAGTGCGTATCGAGACGGATTACAGCTTGACTAACAATCAAATAAATAACAAATAAATCTTATTTGCAGATTTTACTACGCCGCTGTGGCCTTTGAGAGCTGCTCCGCCAAGTACAAGGCTGTCTTCGCCGAGCCCAAGGGCTCCACGCGCACGCAGCGCGATCAGTACGGTCGTCCCGCCGACGATAATCCCCTTTACAGCGGATCAGGACGCGGCGGTAGCTCCAGCTTCAATGGCGGCGCTGGCAGTGGTGGAGGTGGCGGCAGCGGAGGCAACAGCTTCAACAACGACTGGAATGTGTCTGTAAACAATGATATGTCGGCCTTTTTGCGCATGCAGAATGTGCCTGTGGCCCAGCCGTCTTGCCTTGAGGTTACTGTGAGCAATTGCGTTAACCAGGACCAGTTGTGGCGCCTCTTCGACATCATTCCCGGCCTCGACTACTGCCAAATTATGCGCGAACGTAAATTAATTTCTTAAAATCCATCATCATTTGCTGAAACTAACAGTTGCATCCCCAACAGATGGTCCACGCACCAACGAGGCTCTTGTTGTCTACGATAATCCAGAAGCTGCGATATATGCCAAGTGAGATTTACCTTTTAACCACTGATTTTTACAGCATTAATATGATTTTTTACAGGGACAAACTTCATGGACTGGAATACCCGATGGGCGAGCGCATCATTGTAAAAGTGAACGGCATGAGCTCAGCACGGATGGACACTTCCTTTATAGATAGTAAGCTCCTTTTAATGGGCTTCTCTTGGTTAATGAATTATTATAAATTACTTATAATTTTGGTCTTTATCTATTTTAGAGCGTACCAAAAAGGATGCCATCTGCAATGTACCTTTGCCACCCACACAGCCTTTGGCCTCGCCCGATGAACAGGTGGCACAGCGACTGTTTATTGTACTTTCAGCTGTAGGTTTACCTTCTGCGCCGCTTCACATTGATATTGGCTTAATACTTTGTGTTTTTCTCTTCATTCAGAATTTGCCGCACTCTATCTTGAAGAACATATTCTCTTGCTGGAGGGGCCTCATTGACGTCTACCTGCTGCCCAACAAGAACTGCGGTTACGTCAAGTACTCGGACAGCGAGAGCGCGCAAGAGGCCATACACGTGCTAAACGGTGCCGAGATTTGCGGCACTAAAATAAAGGTATTGGCTGACCGTTGCTAGCATAGAGGAAGAATCCTTATCACGCACTTCTCTTTCAGGTAATGGAGGCTGAGGAGCGCAGTGGATCCGATGGCGACGACGGAGGACGCAAGCGGCTACGACGGAACTGAGTGGTAAGTGCAAAAGCCATAATGCTAACATCCCGAATCTATATTAATGTAGCCATAGTTGGAATGAGTATTTATGTGCCGTGGTCCGAGGTAAGTAGTTGTATAAATTCCAAAAATACCAAACCCTTTTAATAATTTCAAATACGACGCATTCGCCTAAAGACAGTTCGTTCTGCCAGAGATTAGTAGTACTTACCCCGAGCACTGGGGACCACGACCACCGACCGCCAACTGAGCGAACATAATAAGCCAAAGCATTTTTATCTTTCTATCTCCACAGACCCACTGACAACAACAAAGAACTTACAGAGAACGCAAAGTACGAGTACGAAACTAACTTGAGAGAACAAACAGTCCAAAAAAAACAGTTCAACTGACCGCAACAGCAACCAAACCAAACCAACAACAACAACCACCCAAAACACTCAAAACGGAATGCCACATAAAACTGCGCTGACTGGACGCCGGAGAACGGAGAACGAAGAACGCAACGGAGACAGGAGACCGGAAACGGAAACGGTGACCAGCGACCAGCGACGGGAGAACAATAGCCACGAATCCACCACATACACCCGTAACCATACTCGTACCATTGACTTCTTTCTCTGACCTTTAAACGAAGCCAACGAAACCGCAATGCTTGCTCTATGACGTACTCATATTTATAGCAAAACCGATTATATATAGGGGACCTAAGATCGTTCCACTTAACTGATGCGAACTCTATGTTTACCCATCATTATTATTATTTACTAACGTATTCCGACAAGATCCAGCTAAGAAATTAATTTCATGTGTTAAATGAGTGTCTCAAGAATAACCTCACGAACTAGCCGTGCATACATAAAAACATATATTTTTACATATATGGAAAATAATATTTAAACGATAATTTACCTTGTAAGACCTAAAATTCATATATACATATACAATATATATATAAATAAATGGTTAAAAGCCCGAATAAATGAATGGAAACAACAAAAAATACAATGTGGTTTTATTTACGGCAAGGGAGGCATAATATTTTATAAACAGGATTACTTTTTATACCCTTGCAGGTTGATATAATCTTCGTCATAGGCCTGAAACGATGTGAAGGAGTCGCTTCCGACCCTATAAATCATATATATTCTTGATCAGTATTAACATTAATTAGCCGAGTCGATCTAGCCATGTTTGGAGGAAAAACAAATTTTACTCAATTTTTTCGAATTTTTGTAAAAAGGACAATGCCGTTTTCTTAGCCTACTGAAAACTAGCATATAAAAGCTTTCCGTATTGACATGTATGCATTTTTGGCAAAGTAATGATCGATTTACATGCAAGGGTATATGAGTTCGGCTTCCCCAATATAGTTCACTTCTTGTTTTTAGTAATTCTAATTTAAGATCTTGGTCTGGAAGTAAGTGCAGACTCCAACCACCTACCATGGTGGGAAATAGTCTTATTTTTTTTTTAAATTTTATTAATTTGACCGATAACTTTACCGATAGTGTCATCGTCGTATTCACATCCCTAGATCACAGCTGAGTTGGATTTTGTTTAGATTTTACAATTTGTTGATATTAGAATACTGAAATCCCCTTCTTTCAAGGAACAAAAAAAAAAAGCTTCCGAAAAATGGATCCAGCACTGCTTCGCGAACGCGAGGCCTTCAAAAAACGGGCAATGGCCACGCCCACGTGAGTAGCAGTCACACTTTCTTTGTTGAAGATTGAAAGAAACCCATAAAATTCCACACAATCCTTTTAAAAACAGCGTTGAGAAGAAGACCAAGACTGAACGGCCGCCGCCACCGCCAGCCAGTGATGACTCCAAGCGAAAGATGCGCCCGCCCACGGCTCCCAAGCTGGATGCCACAACGTGAGTTCGAAATGCGCACTTTGCAAGGTTTGGATTGGGGACTTACCATGTGGCGCCCTTGCATCCCATCCACAGGTACAAGACCATGTCGGGCAGTTCGCAGTACCGCTTCGGAGTGCTGGCCAAGATCGTGAAATTCATGCGCACCCGTCACCAGGACGGCGACGATCATCCACTGACCATTGAGGAGATTCTGGACGAGACAAACCAACTGGATATCGGACAATCTGTTAAGAATGTAGGTGGCTGTGCATAAAGTCCTTGTCAAGCTATTTATGATATGTAATACATTCTAGTGGCTATCTGGCGAGGCTCTGAACAATAATCCCAAGATAGAGTCCAGTCCCTGTGGCACCAAATTCAGTTTCAAGCCCGTTTACAAGATCAAGGATGGCAAAGCCCTGATGCGGTTACTCAAGCAGCACGATC
>VNJR01006871.1:0-80771 GCA_008042585.1 Drosophila punjabiensis
AGGTTCTTCCACCAAGGCGCCGCCTACAAAACAAATTGAACCCAAAAGTTGGCGCGAAAGTCAACACTTCACACACACACACACACACACAGCCACACGCATGGGGCGGCAAAAGGGCCATCTTTCCGCTTGGCCAACTTTTGGGGCCAACAAACTTTTCGCATAACAAAAAGCCCGACATTTTTTAACCCACATTTGGCTTTTTATACCTCTTAGATGGGGTTTATCCAATCTTAGCTAGCAGTATCCCATTTTATAGAAGTTTAAAAATAAATTAATATTTCAAGGATAATATAGTACGTTTTAAACGGTAGTTACTTTTTGTTTTAATACTTAATAAATAATAAATAATTCTTTTGAACCATCAAAAACGTACAAAGTTTCAACGGCAATCGCTGCGGAATTCAACCCTCTTAATTTGGTCCTAAAAAGTATGTGACAATTTTTACTAAGTCCTTTCACTTAGCAAAAAAAAATCCACATACCAAATATTTATCTTACTTTTAATTTCATAGTTTTAAATAGATTTAAAGTCAATAATAGCGTTTTGTTTTCAGCAACAATGACCATCATGTCCACAAAGGTTTGGACAGTGTCCTTGTCTCCTGGATCTATGGAAGCCCTGATCTCCGCCACCCATTTCCTTAACCAAATTGCTCCAAATTGGAGATTCCGCTAAGGTCTCGTCGCACATTATAGCCTTCATCGCCATCCCTGTAGAACCCAGGCTTTTTCTCCCGGATTTTGAAATGCGACAAGTTGGTGGAGAGGCTTAAGGCAGTTACGTTCTCAGGTAGTCCTCTGGCTTTGCGCAGCGAATGTTCATCGTTAGTTCCTCTGCTGATCCTTCAGTACGAAAATAATCTAGGAAAGTCAGACAGCTAAAGACAAGAAAACGTTCAACTCTTGTTGCCTGGCCAACCTTGATCCTAATTAATATTTACCAACCTCTCAACAAAAACCAACAATCATCGTCATTACTTCCGTTTAATTTTAGTTACGCTTTATCTGTTAATTAATTACAAAAACCTAATGCACAAAAATGCAAAAAAACGTCGAAACATGCGCACCGTCAGCATTTATTGTTCAGCAACAATGGCCGTCGTGACCGCTGTGGTTGTGGGAGTGCCCGTGTCCGCTGGATCTGTACGAGACCTTATTATCCCCGGCAGCCGTATCCTCGTCGCCCGCCTGCTTCGACTTGACCTGATCCTCGTCGGCGAATTCACTGAGGTCGCGCCGCATGGCATAGGCATCCTCGCCGTCCGCATAGTACTTGGGCTCCACCTCAATGATCTTGAACTTGAGCGAGTTGGCGTAAAGGTTAAGGGCAGCTCGGTTGCTCTTGCGCACGTGTAGGGAAACGTACTGCGCGTTGAAGCACTCGACCATGGCCTGGGAGGCCTGGTTCATTAGCTTCTGGGCCAGGCCAAGGCGGCGGTAGGAACGCTTCACCGCCAGCGAGGTGATGTGGCCGTGGCGGCTCTCCTCGTTCGGCTCCGGCTCCTCCATCTTGGCCAGGACGTAGCCCACGATGCTACCCTTGTCGTCCTCAGCCACGTAGCTGAGCTGCGGCCACGTGAGGCCGTGGTAGAAGTAGTACTTCATCTGGTAGTTCTCGGGCAGGCACAGCAGGTTGCAGTGCTGCATGGTCATCAGGTCCTCGGGCTTGGCGCAACGGATGTTCATGGTGTGGCTGTTACTGCGGATCGGCTTGACGCTTGATATCTGCTAGTCTCGGCGAGCTTTCCTCGCTCTGCCCGGCTGCTGTGGATGCTGTTGGTTCTGGTGGTGGTCCCAGGCAAGTGGCTGCTGCTCCTCCGGCTCCTCCTGACCCAACAACTCGCGCACGAGACGAAACTTTGAGAGAAAAGCCTTCCAGATGAGAAACCAGCCTGCAACGGAATAAGGGTATCGAATTTCTGGGTGAGTGACAGCTCGCCGTGTGGAAACTTGACTCCAACTATGCGTGATCGTCTGCGGGCGCCTGCTTACCCAACAAAATAATAGCTGCGACGAAACTAACAGAGGCTATTATGGTGAAAATGAAAACCAAGCCCGTTTGCAGGGACATTTCAAGGGGAAATCGTGCAATTTTCAGCTCTAAACATTCAAATAACGAACGGAATTTGGGTGTAAATTAAAAACTACTGATGAACTATTGTAAACTTGGCTTTCTGGCAGCAAAAATAAAGGTTTCTTTCAGTTTTGTGTGGTTTCTGGTGCTTCACAATAAAAAACAGCTGTCATGCAGGTGTGACCGTTTTGCCAAACTCAAAATACCACAGAGGTAACTATTAATCCCTAATTGGGAGATTTCAATAAAATTAACACAAAATTTAAGTAGAGCAAGCATTAAACTAAAGTTACTTATTAACTTTTGTACATAGCGAACTGATTGTACTACAAATTCGGTTTTATAAAGGTCCTATACTCGCAACTATTGTTGCCACCAAAAACCACATGGAGTTGCAAAATCAACTAGGCAATCCTTTGCCGCCGTGGAATAAGTCCGGCGGTTAATAAGACACTATGGGAAATAAGCAAACGATACTTATTGTCCCGCATTTGGGTTAGCTTTAATTTAATATCCACCTTGCTTTTTAATTTATTTAGTTTTCGCGAACGCACACTTCTTGCACACTTATACACCGGCACCAGTGTTACCAGACATAATACCAACAAATATGCTAAAATGAAGTACAAAGGCAGCTTATGTTTTACCTATTATTTTACACAACTGTTTTTGAAAAAGATGTAAATATAGCGATATATTAATACTTATAAAATGATTGTTCTCTGCTTAAAAAAATAATATTTTATTGTTTTACATCAAAATATATCGTTTGGAAAAATACCAACCCATCCTGTATGTATGCTTGTAAAAACAGCTGTTTAAGTAACAAGTGGACAGGCCCTTGCTGGATTCTAATTTTAAAAAGACAAAACAATTAACAAATGCAAATTTTCCAATTAAACTAACACAAAATGCAAGAGTTTTCGGCCAAACGCGATGCACTGTTCGCGTGCCTCGACGATGCCAGCAAAGAGCTGAGGGGCACGGCCCTGGACCAGAGCAAGGCCAGGCCGTATTCTGTCAACGCTCTCGATCGGGGAAGTGAATCCGGAAATGCGTCCGGATCCGGACAGGTGATGAACTACCGGCACGGACGCAGCATTGAGGCAGGCCTCGAGCCGGCGGATGGTAGCTTGCGACGGATGCGGGGCAAAGAAAGCATTTTCAAGAAGCCCGAGCTGCCCATCGGTCGGTGTCTGAAACCGCGAAAGACGCCGGATTATCAGGTGAGTGAAGTGTCCTCTATCCCGACAAGAGCCCCCTTTAAGTACCTTGACCTTACCGACAGATAAATCCCCACAAGTGGAAGAAGTACTCCCTGGCCGACGTCGATATCTCCGATCAGAGCAATTCCGCTGCCGCATTGTCCTTTCTCCGGGCAATGGATGCCCAGCCAGAGTCTGAGGACGCTGACCACGACTCCCTGTCGGGTGTCGGCGGCAAGATCGAGTTCAAGAAGACCAGCAAACTCAATCGCAATCTCAAGAAGCTGCAGGCGGAGGAAGTGAACGATGCGGAGGTGGACAAGCCCCAGCTAAGGGGCTCGAAACTGGTGATGCCCGAGTATGTTATAGGCCAAAAGGCGCCGAAACAAAAGAAGTCAAAGCCGAAATCGAATCAAAGTCGGGCCGCGGGAAAACTCCAGCTTTCCCACCTGGCGGAGGAAGACGAACAAGATGAATAGGCTACGAATTATAGGCGTACTTTTATTATAACCTTAATAGTTAGCTTTCCCCTAGTTTTTAAGAGTGTAAATAGAAACCCAACTCTTCAGCTTATTAAACACCGAGGTTTTGTCTAAAAATGCAGTGATTTATTCTTTGTTTAAGTATAAAAATCGTTTCTAAAATCAGACAAAATTGTAATACATTTACATACATACTTAATAGTTTAAAAATTCCAACTCTGTATGGAGGAAATGTTGGGGTTGCTTGTGACGAATAATCACTTAAAAGTACATAATTTTCCTACCCCTCTTTGGGGTATTACAATATGTATTCGATATGACGGAAAATTAGGGAGAGTATTGTCTCAGAGTATAGAAAGAATACAAAAACGTATACAGCACGCGGCACAAAACACATAATCTAAAGGACATACATAAATGCGACGACGATACGAACATGGATACGGTTGTGAAATGCAAATAGTCAGTCGGGGAATGCTTTCAATATGGGCAGTGGCTGCCGCGGCTACTCCTTGTAGAAGCCGGGATTGAAGAAGAGTTTCTTGTTGAAGCCGATATTTTCGAAGGCGCCCGTCTGCATGGATCCGTCGATGGTGCGCATGTTGCCCACCGAGGCGTTTGTCTTCTTAAGAATATCCTCGAAGTGCGTGTCGTGGGCGTGCTCGGCCAGCATGTCGCACAGCTTACGGATGTACCAGCTGCCAGTCTCGCGATCCCTGAAGGTAACCTTCCCGGGCGTATTCGCATAGCACACCAGTGTGTCCGAGAGAGTTGGCACTTTCGCACGAGAAACGCCCTCCGTTTCGACCTCACGCTCCTGTGGCTGCACCACAACTGAAGATGGCACCATGGAATTGAATTGATTTTTCGGCTGACCCTTATCCTCCTGCTCGCCGCGACAAGACGGAAAGATTAGCACCTTTGGCTTGTCCACCAGGTATGGACTGACGTTCGCCTGAAAGTGGCTCGTGATTATGTGCGTATCCGCCACGGATCCATCACGGAACTCCACCTTGTCGATCTCCTTCACGCGATTTCCGTGCGTCATCAGCACCATCACGAAGCATTCTGTGTCCTTGGCGTACGTCGAGGAAGTGACCTGGCGCAGCACGTCAAAGAACTGCTGCTGGTTCATGTTGTCGTAGGCAAAGACAATGAAGCCCATGAGACGGAACAGATGTATCAGCGAGTTGCTGTCCACATGGGCGCCGTTTCGTCTCCGCTCGGGATTCGGAAAGTCGATGATGTTTACCATGAACAGCACTCCGCGGTTGTCACGCGACTCCATGGGATATGCGCCCAACAGCTTGTCGGCATGGATCATTGTTGACATTTTCACCTCCCGCGTTCCCTGCACGGGCTCCGTGTAAGGCGTCAGTGGTCCCAGCGGATCGCCGAGGGGCTTCTGCAACGGTAGCGGAAACGAGATAAGCAATTGTAAAGCAACCGAAGCTGATAACACTATAAAACTATGAAACTTCGCACAATTATTTATTAAAACGCATTATGTGTTAGTCAGTTTTTGGACAAACTTGCAGTGAGTTCATAAAGATTTAAAATGATGTCAGCATGTGGTGAAATTCAGGGAACAGGATCATTTGCTGGAGTCCCCAAACTGGTTTTAGCTCTTATAGAAAACGGGGTAAGGGTAAAGCACTTGAAATTTATGGAGCATGCACTTGTTTTTGCTTTCAGTTTTAGAATGACGACATGGCCTTGGCAGGTGAATCATATATATTACGCAGGTTAATGACCCTAGGCCACTTGAGAACTTAGTGGGATAGGTATTGCTTTTGTTCACTTTTAGCCCAATTATGGGAAAGGGGTTACGGATGTTTGTGGGATGTTACCAACCGAAATTAGTCATGAAAATGGAGACATAAACCTTATCACTAGTTAGCGAAATCAAATAGCTCACCTTGCTGACACATGCTCCTTCCGCCTCCGGCGATTTGGTGTCCACAATGTCCGCCGACCTGCTGTTGGTCTTGCGCTCGGTGATCGATATGAAGGGCACCCTGGCGGCGGAGTCATCGACGGAGGCCAGTAGCTCGGCGGCTTCCACACTGTTGACGTTTCGCAGGGCAATTATCAGCTGGTTGTAGGCGGTGGGGCCGCGCTGAATGATTTTGAGAAAGAGCTTGCGGTGCTGCTCTAACCGCACATCCTCCTCGTCCATGTTAAAGCGTTCGCCATTGAGATCCTCCGCGTTGCGCAGCATCTGCGTGGAGAGGATGCCCTGGCGGACGCACTCGGTGGCAATGCGGCTGTAGTCGGTCATCTTTACCAGCGGATCGAGGTTCTGGCGGATGTGGTCGCGGTGCTTCTTCAGCATTCCAATCTCGCGTTTGGGTGGCTGCATTCCGAAGCTGTTGTTTTCCGTGTTTTATGGCTTAGTTGCACTTATTTGTAAGTCGAAGGACAGCGGCAGTGTTCAATCTCCGATTGGCAGTGATATTGGCAATGAGTCACCTCAAGGTTTTTCCGTGACTGGCTCTGGCTTTGGCACTCGGTTCGCGTCTTTGTCTCCTCTCGGGCTTTGTTTTCGTTGTTGTTTTTTCGCACTGGAGCAACAGGCAATGGTTCGGTGGCAGCACTGGCAGTGTCCTTATTTTTTCAAAAGCAAATTAAGTATGTATTGCACTAGGATAATATTGCACAAGGATGTTGTGGATAAGATTTCTTTTGAAACAAAAGGATCTGTGCTGTTGCTCGCTCTTTCGCTCTCTCTCTCGCAGCCGCGTTCGTTGTCTGAATTCTAAGTGCGGATCAGTGTGGCCGTTGCCCTGACCACGAAATATACTCCTAATACGATTCAGCCAAAAAATACCGCAAGGGACATAAAAATACCAACACAGCTGATTTGATTTAAAATTGAAATTTCGCAAAAACCACAAGTTAACATGGAAACGGATAAACCCTCGGTGAAAAGCACACCGAATACTGGCATCCTCAATAGAGGCGTCAAGCTGCGCTTGGAGAAGCACTTGAACAGACACGGCTTCTCGCAGCAAAACCTCCTGGCAGCCGCTAAAGGCCGCAACCATGACCATTCGAAGGAGGTGCTTGGTAAGTTTCCAATGCAATAAAGAAATAATTTTAGACATATAATTAACACCTATCCAGCCTACGTGTCAAGTATGTACGAGTGGGCGAAGGAAAGAGTCGACGACTGCGACTCCGTCAGCCTGAACAACATCACCCAGTGGCTGGAACTGATGAGGAACGCCGATCTTTCCAATCGCTGCGAATACGAGGCGGCTGCTGTTGTCAACTCCATAGTGATGAATGAGCAGAAGCCAGAGCCACACGAACTAAATGGCATTGACCTGAAGTAAGAATCAAGTCTTTACTGTCCCTTGAACTTTAAAATTACTTAAATATATCCATCAAACTTCCTATTTCAGTGAGGCCTACACATTTTTGGAATATGCGCTACTTGGCCATCCCCAAAAGAAGCTATCTGAAGCCACCAAAGCGTTTATGACCCGAGAAATTGAGGTGAGTTATCCGCAATAACTTTCTTTGGAGTTCTTCTAATATTAGAACGTACACAGCTCCTTATAGCCGAGGCCAACACCGACGAGTCAGATGATGTGGCGCGAAGCATGGGACAGAGTCTGTTCCACGAACAGGAGTACGACTATGTGGCGCAACCGAACAAGGCTAGCCTGGATCCCCTGTTCCTGGACAAAAGAGAATAGACAGACAATAGACAGCTAGACTGCTATATCATTTCCACACATTTATTAAACATTTAAATTCAATTTTTGTTTTTATATACGTACATTGTCACATTTGCATTTGCACTCGCTCTATACATAAGTATTACTATGCCGAATGATGCCCCGAACCTTTGTACGTATTAGTTAATATTCGATAATTACACTCATAATTAAGTACTTGACTATAAACAGCTTTAGCACATTTAAAATCTAAAATTCCTTTAGTTGTACACAATTACTTCAAGTAGGTGTAAGTATAAGAAAAAGTTAAGGTTAGGTTAAGGTTAAGGTTCCTTGGCCTTTGGATTCTCTCAATTGCATAACATTTATTGTGCATGATTGTTTTCAATGGTTGCTTGTCGCCAATTAGCGTTGCATAGACTAGAGTATAGATATAGAGATTTGGTAGTTTAGTTTTTGCTTTGCTTTCGACTAGCTTTGTTTTAAACTTTAAGAGGCATAAAAACAGTGGAGTGCTGCTTGACTCTCATAGCATCACAATAGAATCACAAGAGACAGAGTTGGCTACGTTTTGCATTTGCATTTGCATTTTCAATTTCAATTTCATTTTAGGTTCTAGGATGTCACACACTTACGATAAGATAACCGAAGATGATTCCACACATACGTTTAAAGTTACATATACAAATTCGAATACAAATATAATAATAATACCCTTTAATTTTAACCGTAGTGTTCAATCAATCAAATGCAATTCAATAATGTACATAATATAACTCTTAAGTGTTCAGTCCAGTTTGAGCTTTTGGTTTTCCCCTTCTTCTTTCGCTTGTGTAATCAGTTAATTAAAATTAAGTAAATCTAATTATTTATACGTACGATTAAACACTAGTAAACCATATCGATATGCCTGGTCTAAGCTCCCGAAAGTGTAACCGAGGTAACGAGCGTTAACAACTAAAACTGAAGACTAGGACTCAACACAATGCAAAGCAGATTCGGGTGCATGGCAAGGATATGCTGGAGTTTCAGGATCATTAGATCGTGGCATCAACCAAATGCAGATCCCGCAGGATCGAACGAACACAACGAAGACCACAAAACAAACGCAACAGCAACGAATAATTAATAATAATTATTATAACTGGTAAAGTATAGTAATGTGTAGTGGCAAAGAGTGTCGTGTCGGTAGAATTTTGATTGTCCCGTTTCCGTGTCGTGTTATTCAGAGCATAGATCATTCGTGTATATATATAAAGTAGGTTTCAGCGTGTCCTAGGTAGAGTTCGCCTTGCTTTCTGCTTGTATACATATATATAAATTCATATTTGGTTTCTATTTTCCGCTAAAACATACCACACAACAATGATAATCGCATAATTGCCGCTTTTGTAATGAATACGCGTACATCGAAGACTTCTCCACTATATATAGTATGTAGGTAGTTTCAAGAGTTTACCATTTACCACACATCTATACAAATTGACTATAAATCTGAGGGATCGAGTTGTTGCCTCCATTAATTGTTCGGGACTTGTATCTGTTTTAGGATGCGTGTATTCACCTTAGTAGTAGTTTTGGGTGTGGTTTTCTGGTCGGTTCGGCATATTCCGCTTGAGCAGGAGTAGGCAACAGTGTAAGTATTATAGGAATGGATTGAATGATGAGGCGGGGGCAGGCTGGAACTCTCGATCGATAAAAATATCCTTTCATATTCGTGGTTATTCATGTATATATTGATTTTGATTGCGTCTGCCGTAAAGCTCTGGGATAAATTTGATTCTCTTGATGCCTAGGTACGTCGTACAGTAGGTACTCGATTTCGATTGTAGTTAATTGCATATTGTGTTTATATCGCTAGAGATATATGATATATGTATGTATGCTGGGAAAAATAAAACTTGGCGCACAAATCCTTATGCTTTATGATATGATTACGTTGAAAATATGCATTAAATAATTTTAAAAAATATCAGTATGCTATATGTGAGGAATATTCGACATGTACTCTGGGCCTAGCATAAACATTTATAATAAATATATGTATTTGTTAGGGGTTTCTATGAATTGATTGCATTCTGCATTGTGTTCTTTGTGGTTCCTTGGGTATAGTGTTTGTTGTTGTGTGTGTTTGACACATTTCTGTTGTGTTTAAATTACATTAAGTTTGCGGATTACCTTTGTTGCTTTGGTCACATCGAATTGGATTGATTGGCTAACAACATTTAGATTGGTATTAAGCTTGCTCTTGGTATACGTTTACAATGTCATAGTTATATAACGCTAATATATATATGTATATATTTGTTAGTTGATTACTGGTGTTTCATAAATGGACCGAAATTGCATTGAAAAGTAATTGGATTCTTTTAAATGTTATTTTATCTGTATTTTTTGCGATCTTAGTTACGTCCGGAGAATAGTTGATACTGTAATAGAGTTGTTGCAAGATCATAATTAGGCCATCAATCTGGTTGATTTCAAACGGTTTTTTTCAAAATACATAGAGATCTAGTTTTGGTAGTTTTGTTACAATAAGTGGATATAGCTAGCTACTGTTACGAAACGGGGAACTGTTGCGGTATTACTCGTCTATTACGTTTATTACGGGAGTTACGAATACGGGAAAATATACACCAAATATTTAGATTCTGGGAGAGAGAACGGGGGGCGGGGCACACACACAGTACAGTTTTATTAGAGGGATTATCAATATATTAGCAAAAAGTATGACAGACATCGACATCAGTTAGCGGTTATCGGTAATCGGGAGGGTTCGGTAATCATGCATCGATTGTCGGGACTGCTTCCTGTTTCCGGTAATACATCTGGGGGATCTGGTGACTGTTTCATTTGGTTTTCTGGGTTGAATGCAAACTACGAACATCTATCTAGGGTCAACTTACGGCTAGGTGTACGTGTCTGTGTTGGAACGAATCGGATCGGATCGGATCGGATCGGATCGGATCGGACTTCCGCCGGATGTGAGTGACTACAAAACTACTACTAAGGTACAATTGTGGATGAGTGTGGGTATTATCGGAATGGAAGGGGCATTACTTCCGGGGACACCCCGCCTCCGGGCGCGGTGACTTACGTTTCAGCAGAGTTAAGCCTGTCTTAGGTAGCGGTAGTTACTCTTTTCGATCTCACCCAGTTGGCAAATATGTATATGTAATTCTTAAAGACTTGTCGCACAATCTACGCACATTTGGAATGCGAGAACCTTTGAACTCTTAAGGCACATTTCGAAGTATAATAATAATCATAATCATATATGTAGGTACGACTTACAGAGTACAGCGAAAGCAAGTGGAAATAAAAAATGCACAAGCGGGCTAGGGGTTAGGGGTTACGGGATCAGTGGGTTAAGGGATTCACAGGGTCAAATGTCAAAGCAACACTGATTGTGCAAAAGCCAAGTATACATTTAACATTTACAATAAATTCGCAATGACTTAATCGTAGTAGAGTAAAAATACAAAGTACAAATGCATATCAACATCTGGTAGTCGGTAAACAGATTCATATAGTTTAGATTCAGATCGATATATGTATATAGTGGGTATGCAAGATAGCGGGTAGCAGCCTTCTGAAGCCTTCAGTGTCAGTCAATCAATCAAGTTTACACATAGATGTATATATATATATATATATATTGTACAATATCTCCGCGATCAGCAGTTTGATTCGATTTGTTCTCAGCTCGAGTTTTCTCTCATTTCCATATATATATTTCTCATTTATCGGTTGTTCTTGTTGTATTTCCAAATATTTATATAGTGCAGTTCAGATGGGCAGAAAGTAAAATGGCAAGTCAAGTAGTACAGAGACATTCATAACGTCAATTCCAATACACTTAGGAACACCACAAATATATTGTACAGCTGCGAGAAAGTTTAGAAATCATTTGTTTTGCGAGAATAAATCAAAATATTGCAGGCACAGAATAAGCATGCATTTCAAGGGAATGGTTTCTGATTTATTTTTTACTTCAATTTCCTAGAGTTTAAACTATAGTTAAAGTAAGTATCAGTTTCACCTATGATTCAGAACGAGGATATTAAAGGAGTCTGGTTTAAGATTTTAAGGTTTATCCTGCCAGCTTTGTTTAATTTCATGCATTCAAGGACCTTATTCTTTAAAATTAATAATGCTGCTTGTGAAAGTATTTTATAATTAAGAATAAAGACTTCGGTAGTAGATCGGACAAATGTGTGACAAACTGCTTTGATAGCTTTCAAAACTTTAACTTTCAAACATGAGAATTAACAAGCCAAGAAACCATGCAAGAAATAATATACAAAAGAATTGGAAATCAATTGAAAATCAAAACTAAATTAATACAAAATGTCTATCAAATATAGTACCTGGATTACCGCAATATACAGGAACTTAATTGTATTAACTTAACATATACGTTACTAACTTAGCTTCCCTATCTCATATTTTTGACCATTAATCCAACATTAATTCGATAAATTCATGGTGCAGGTGCTTAGACTAAACTAACTGGTAATATGTGAGCTTTAACAATAATACCACTGTCACGGTCGCCAAAAATGGCGACGGGATTTACGATTTACGATTTACGAGCTCGGGTACGGTGACAAGGATAAGGGATTCAAATCAAGTTAGCATCACGTTCCGCACATAAACACTACGCTAATACACACACATGCAGCGGTGGCCATAGTGTCTGTGTGTGGGCGGGAAATCGGGGGATCTCTCAATTGGATTTTCCAATCACCAATCGAATTTGATTCGATTCACGCTCCCGATTTTTTAAGGGGCTTTCCGAGAGAGATACAGAGAGAGAGAGGAGCAGGAGTGGCAACAACTAAGATAATCAACAGTGTCAATTAATATCAATAATAATAAATGTAAATAGCAGTTAGTAAGTAAGTATCCAATTGGGCTATGTGGCGGATATCTCGTCATGATGTTTTTTTCAGATATTTTCAGGTATATTGGTAATTCAACATTAACACTTATGGTACATACAAATATAGAGGACTTGAATAAATTCGCCAAAAAACAACAGTTGTATTCGATCTATTAGTATGCATATATAAATATTACTTTGATAATTGGTTTTATGTTTACTCTTTAGCATCGACCGTAAGTAAGTAAGTAAGTAAGTATGACTAGGCTATAGTATAGGTCTCACATAGGTACATTCATATACATAAGTTGATTCATTCCTTGATTGTTTTCTTTGCTACATTTTACCCTCTGCCCCGCTTGCATATACAACACATGATTCAGATTTCAGATTTCAGATTCCTTTGCACTCGAATGCGATTCGATTTGATTAGCTTTTGATTCGTTCTTGATTCGTTTCGTTTCGTTACGATTCGATTCGATTTGATCTTCGGTTTTCAGTATTCAATTCCGTGGCGGATTGAGATTGAGATTCATGCTCCGCAGCTTGGCCTTTAACCGCACGTTGTTGAGGCTCTGCTGGTAATTGAGGCCGTAATTATAGCCGTAATTGTAGCCATAGCCGGAGCCGGAGCCCGAGCCCAAGCCGGAACCGAGCCCGGAATTGAGGCCGGAACTGTACTGGCTGGTGCTGGCTGAACCGTAGCCATATCTGCCGGAATCGGCGTTGGCCGGAGCCTCGCCGATTTCGTTCAGATCGTACTATTGACTGAATGTGATATTGAGTGACGGACACTTTCGGACGTTGCTGTTGCTATTGCTGTTCCGCGTACCGTTGACCCGCAACAGCGGCACCGGACTCACGGTGCCGGATACGGAAGTTAATTGTCTTACCATGCCGGATCCCAGCTGCTGCAGTAGGCCCGATCCGGAGCCGAGTGGACCCGATGACAGGACCGTGGACTGGCGGCGCGATCTGATGCTCTGCATGCTGGAGGATAGCAGAAACGGGACGCTGCTCGAGGTGTTCGGCATGGAGCCACCCTGTTTTTGGGAGTACAATAAAGGAGATTTCTTTGGAAGATTAGTCAAGGCTTGTCGTGGCTCGGTAGGGGGAATCTGTACGAGTATATCGGGCGGATGCGATCGAGGCGAGCGAGGCATACTCTTAAATATATAGTATATATCTGTGCTATGTACATTGTCTGCGATGTGCATGTGAGTGTGGTGTTGGTTGAACCCAAGGCGCTTACCGGTACATATAAGCTGATTGTGCTACAAACAAACAAACAAACAAACGAACAAACCAACAACGGAACCAACAAACAATCAAACAAAGCAACAAACCAACCGGCAAACAAACAAAATCAATCAAACTCGAACTGAATCAATCAATTATTAGTCAATCGACAGACAGGAGAACAGGAGACGGATCCAAAACATTGATACAAATAGAGGGGAACTTAATGGAGAACATATACACACATATATAGGATATATATGGATATATGGTATGTACAGATGAGGCCGAGTACACATGAGTATTTATGCATATATATTCCAAATCAAATTTCGCAATACGGGGCGCGGGCGGAGAGCAAATGAAATGAAATTACATTAACATAAAATTTAATATCAGCATACTGCGTGAGGTGGTGGGTGTGTGACAGAGTGTGTGTGTTGGGTGTTTGCTGGAGTGTCTAGACCTTAAATAGTGGAGAGGCAGAGGAATAAAAAGGACGAGGGGAGTGAGCCGAGGAAGAGTTGAGAAGAGACTGGAAGAGAAAATTAAATGGGAGAGAGAAGAAATTCTGAAATTATGAAACGTGTACTCACGATCATGCTCCGTGCAAGCTGCGAATTTTTTATTTGATTTTTATACGTATAATCGATTTTGTTTCAATTATTTTTTGTTTTTTTTTTTTTTTTGTTCGTACATGAAATGAAGAACGGAAATACACACATGAAAGAAACGCATATGTAGTGTGTTTTTTGTGTTCGTTTGGGCTGAATAAGGAAGCAGCCCAAGTTAACATGAATCCACAACGCGCTGCTGTTCAAAAATTCAACAACATCGAACCAGCGAAAATATACACAAAAATCTGGCTTCCGATTCAAATATATATATATAGGTTTTCTTGTTAGCCATTCAAATAGTACATATAGTTAGTGTCCAAGTTCATGTGTGTGTGGCATTTGGTTTTGTTTTTCAGATACGAACGCAACATGAACAGAGTTAAATGGAAACGAAATCAAATTAACACTGAGCACGATCAGGACAATTAATGAAGAAGTAGTCAGGTTTTAATAGTATAGTATAGTATAGTATATAGTATATAGTTTAGTAAAATAAAACTAAATGGTTGTATCGTTTGTATTGGTCCCTAAACGTTGGTCCAACGACGCTGTTGTTGTGAGTCTCTCCTCTATATATTGCATTATCTAACCATTTTAATGTATATATCTTTCTTTTTCCTTATAGATACATCTTCCAGCGAAGCCCCAAAAAGTGTGCTATGAATTTGATTGATTTTTTCCTCCGTCAATTTGATTATTTCGCTGAAAAGTCTCTCCCCCGCCATTCATCAAATTTACATCAGGCAACTTCATTATGCCGATACTCTGGCCCTCGTGAAAGCACTTTGTACATATACTTAGTGGAAATCATAATGAGATACGTAGGTAGGTAGGTAAGGAAAATAATGTGAAACACCGAAAAAGACAACGAAAAGGGGATAGAGTCGCGCGACTGCATTATATATACACCATACTGGATATTAGCATGAGCTTAGCATGAGTTATTCCACCCGAAAGTCCCCAGAGACAGAGAAGGAGAGAGGCAGACAGAGAACGGAAGTACAGGCAGACACAGTTGAAGAACAGGACTCTTGAAACTGAAGGGGAACCACACGGAAAACAATAAGTTCAAAAACGAGTTGAGAACAAACAGAGATAAATACATGTACAGGAACAGCAGCAAATGCGCAAAACATATCGGAAATGAAAATGATAACGAAATGAACAAAACCACTTTAACAAAACAAAAATAAATATATACTTGTTGCAACAGGTTTTCCATCCAAAAAAACAGCACAAGAACGGATACGAGTACGAGAGATTTAGGCGCAAGTCAAATTCATATTCATATTCAAACGCAGTTGCAGTTGCAGTCTCAAAATACGAGTACATTTCGAATAAAAAGGCCAGCGAGCGGCGAGTGCGAGCGAGCGAGCGAGCGAGCAATAGAAACGAAAACGGAAACGCATCGCCCAACTTCCGTTCGCCATTTTGATTAGCAGTCGACCATTGTTCAAGTGAGTTCGTGTGTGTGGGTTGTAGGCTTAGAACAGGACAGAGAGGTTAGCTTCGAGTGCTTTTGGAGACGACAACGACAATGAACAATGAAACAACGACAATGTTAACAACTTGACAAGACAAAAGTCCAAATTCGATGCTGGCTTTAAGTGCTGCCGACAACTCGCACAAGAATGTCAAACGGATCCGTACAAATAGGCCCAACCATGTTGTGATTGTCTTATACCCTTGAAGAGGCGGCTTTAAATTTTATTGTTAATAAATCCTATATTGCAAAGTTAATTAATTTATATTTTAAGGTTAAAATATGCCTTTAAGTTTAGCTTTTAATTTGATTGAAGGCTTGAAATGATAAATGGTTATTGATTATATGACACAATCTTCAGAAACTATTTTATAAAATATAGAAATAATATGTTTTTATATTTAATTTTTAATTTAGTTTCCAAAATATCATTTAAAATGTATGCTTATAATTATTTTTTCTTTTAAAATTTATTATTTTTAAAATTAAACAAAATTCACGCCCCCAAAGGTATAGTATCTCCGACTTGGCCGAAGTTTCAAGTGTTTTCTGTAATTCGGCATTGGCATAACTGAGATTGCTTTGTTTTTTAGACTTACAACATAGACCGAAGTGGAGGGCACCGATAGACTCGATCCAGAGCTACCGCGGGCACCGTACTAAAGTTTGTTTTTGTTAATTTGGGAAAAGAGACATAATTTGCGGAGATCGAGAGATCCCAAGACGACGACAACGTGGTTTGTGTTTTGTTTAAATATATATGTTATACATATATTTATTGTTGTTGTCAAGTTTATAATGTAAATATTGTTGGTGATCGTGGGAGATCGGGGGAGATAAGAATTAAGAGAGCGTGTGTTAGAGCATTTCTGTGGTTAGTATGTGGACTTCGCTGCGGGGTCAGGGGGAAATGAGCTAATACATAAACGCATTCATAACTGATCAGTTCGGAAATCATAATGCTTGAATATATACTTGAATAACAGAGGCAACTGAACCCAGAACGGAATGTTTCTTGTTTGCTTTTGTAATGTTCGCTTGAGAGCTGTTTAACTGAGAACTGAGAACTGAGAACTGTAACTGTTAACTGTGGTAGTAGCAAGTAACTGTAAGAGCTAATCTAGGCTAATAGCTATAGCTATTGATGGCTATATATAGGTAGTAGTAGTATTTCGGCGGGTTCAAAACACATGGCACATGAGCTGCTGGAGAAGCCAAAACCAAGGAAACAGCGAGCGAGGCACTCAAATGAAATTTCAATAAAAATCAAATAAGGGCAAGCCTTTTGTGACCACCGACGGGCCAATCGAGTGGCACATCGCGGAAAATAAAGCGACAGCATATATCTGTATATATATATATACATATATATATATAGTATATGGGGGGCAGGGGGTGAAACCACAACAAACAATGGTGGCCACAAAATAAAAGCCAAACAAAAGCGGGAAAAAAAGAACCCAATAAATACAATAAAAAATAAACACAAGAGAAATAATAAAAAACGTTAACGTCCGAAATTGAAATCGAAACCCAGTGCCGGGCCAGACACAAACAACTTACAGTTGGCGGTGACAAATTGATGGTGGAGCCCCGCCGCTCCTGCGGCCCGATGCTCGAGTGCCTCCTGGTCGGCAGCCCGCTGCCCGGAGTGCCGCCCGGCGAGCTGGCGCACGAGGGCGCTATCCGGATCTTGGGCGTCATCAGCGTGTTGTCCGACAGCCGCCGGTTGGGGAACACGTTCCCGACCCGCAGGAAGTTACTGTCCGGCGACGAGGGCGAGCAGCCGAACCACCATCCGCCCAGCATGCCGGATCCTAGATGCACATAAATTTAAGGAGAGCATATTAGATATAAAGCTAGAATAAATTATGGTAAAAATAGTATAAAACATTTTCCACAGCTGGTTAGGGATATATGAAAGGATATTGCCACAGAATGGTTATGAAAATCAAATGAAAAGAGTTTTAAAAATGGAAATATATATCCCGTGCCACTTAAATGTTTTTTAAAGTTGAAACTAACCCATAAGCCCATATATTAAAGTTCAAAGTCACTTTTTTTAGCTTTGCTGTAATTTATTCCCTGAACACGGCTAACACAGAATGCGATTCATCATCAGATACCGGTACGCGGACATTCCACAGCCCTCGCTGTTGGGAAGCTAATTAAGTCTAATAATGGTCGCGGTCGAGGCCTAAAAACAGGAGGCACGTAGGCGGCAGATACATAGCTTCCAGTCGGCGGCGTGACCGCAGTCAGGGGCAAAAACCGACAAATCGTCAGCCAGACAGACAGACCGGCAAACCGACAAACAAACCCCGAAACGCAGCCAGCCAGGAATTCGCACGCCTGCGAATTCTGTCACTGCCAAGGACAATCGTACATTTTGCGGTTGCGGCTGCTGCACATGACTTGGGGCTCCACTTCATCTCACCCCCAAAAGTCCACCTGTTTTCATTCGGATTCCCATTCAGAGGCAATTTATGCCGAAAGTTATTAACTTGAATGCATGGCAACTGTCAAGGCTGTGCCAGCCACTCGCTTTTCGCAATTCGATTAAGGTTTTTGGGCTACGCAAACAGTCAACAAACAACTGGGAGGCACATGAAGAAATTAATATATATCCTTGAGGATTCTGTTAAGGAAACTTAATTTAATTTTTGTGTTAATTTTTACCTGTTCTGTAATAAATTTAAGTATGCAATACCACATGAAGCCTTGATAACAGAGAATCTATCTGATTTTTACTAACAAAGAACCAACCTGTTAATTTATTATTTATTTTGAACCGTGTATTCTGGCATTTTACAATGTTGGTCCCGCCAGTTAGGATTCCAGTTTCAGGGAACCCAGTTTTGTTTGTGACTTTTAACTTGCAATATGCAATGTGGGCAGGCGACAGGTTATACAGGTGATAGGTGAGAGGGCAGCCAGGTGGTACAAGCCAGGTGGCAGCTAACTCTGACCCCGACTGTGTTGGCAAATTGTCAGTCCCCGGCCGGAGCTGAGCCTCGGCTGAACTGCCTCGTGTCTGCGGGCGATTAGGGCCATCATAATAAATCATCATTAGGGGCGAAAGTTCATTAAGTACAAGCACTGCACACAGCCTGTACATGTTACCATAGCAGATAATGCCCGGCTGCGGGCGGTGCTTTTGATTTTCATGTTGGTTATTATAAAATTATCATTGCCAGGATAATACAATTAAATGCCGGAGCCGGAGACCGAGACTCTGAGACCGAGCCCACTGATTAGTGGGCAGGACAAACGGGCTTCTGTCACGTTCGATGAATATCAATTCGAAATCACGACGAAATTTCCAATTATACATGCCCACAGGCGGCTACTTAGCCAACCGAGCAACTTAGAGGTTGGGAGTAGGCCCATAAATATATATACATATATACCTTGGGTGGACAGTTTAGCTTGGCTTTGACAGATTTCTTACACCCTTAATAATGGTTTGCCCCTTCTCTAGAGACTAAATATGATGCATTAATTAAAATGTTTAGGTGTAGAATCTATATTGTTATTTACTGGTTAAGGCAGGAATTCATTTACTCCCATAAGCAACGAAATATAGATTTAAGGATAATGCCTTCCACTCACCGCCAGAGTTCTTGCGGGCCATGTCCTCGGCACTGGACGTCTTGCGTTGATCTATGCGCAAGTTGGGTATGTTGAAGGGCGGCGCATTCATGTTGTCCGTGGAGAACTGGTGTCGCAGGGTGCGGTGCCTTTCCGGTGAGGCCATCGACAGGTTGTCCAGCTTCAATTTGTTCCTCTGCTGCCGATCGATCGCCTCCAGCATCTGCTGCAGCACCTGCAACAACAATAGCACGCGGGGAGTTGCAGCCTGAAATAACTCGGAGTGGCCTCCTCCTTCTGCATCCTCCACTCACCTCCAGCAGGTAGCAATATTGCTCGAAATTGAGTGCCGGATTGACGGTGTGCGGTATGAGCAGGGGCAGCACATTGGTGGCCATGGTCTCCACGGTCAGGCCGTACGTTTTGTCCACAAACAGTTTATGATAGATGCCTGCGAAATTCAATTAAGAAAAGCGGGGTTACTTTCAGGTAAGAACAAAGGCCAAATTGGTGCTCTTCTGCCAGGGAAAATGCACCGGTAATTGTGGAAAACAAAAAAGAATAAAGAAGTTTATAGATAAGGTTCTTATAGATAATTTGATGGACTAATGAAAGACTATTGAATCGCTTTTGAGAACCTTAACTAATATAATTTATTAAATACAAATTAAACACTGAAAAATCAAAATAACTCGCCTAATAAGTAAGTGAGCTATACTATCTTTAGTTTATTAAAGCAAATATTTCCTCAATTTGAAAGAATAAATGAAAATTCGTAAACACTCTGCAGGCTATTCGTGTTAATCCATGTTTGCAACCAGATAAGCCAGTGTAAAACCTGCATTGTTAACAACTCGCCGACGGTGAAATTGTGTGTAAACTTGGAACATTAATTAGTTTTCGATAATCGACTGGAAAAACAATGGCAAACTGGCAGTGAACTGGAAAGTGGGTGCAACTATGTGCCAAAGGGCATTGTCTGTGGCTCAACTTACGCACAGTACGCATGATGATATCGGGATCGGGAATCCGTATGTTAGCCAGCAAAGGCAGCACCTCATCCATGACCTGTTCCAGAGAGGGTAAGAGTAAGAGGGATGATATAAAGGAGAATGTTAAGAGGAGAAGCACGACTGAAAGACCCACCTGCGCCCGCTCCATGCGGTCCATTACCCGCTCGATGCACATCAGCACGTTCTGCACTATCTTCGGATCTGTAATGTTCTTCTCGAACACCAGTTTCACCTTGGGCAGGACCATGCGCCGGATGGAGAGCTCATCGATGCTATCAAACACATTGGCCACGGCCACAACGGCAGCACTCTGGGGTTTTGGTTTAAGTTTACAATTTATTACAAGTGTGAATAGCCGTTCAGTTAAGCTTTTAATATAAATAAATTTGAGGAGCCACAAAATAATGTAGAATTACTTATAAATTATAAGGTAAATCTCTGTCCAGCATAGTAATTTTTTTTATAAAATGTTTTCTAGAGTTGACTATCTTAATTTCCAAACTAAAAACAAAGGCACAAATGTCATTTAGATCTAATTTTTAAAATTACAAGTATGTTTTTTTTTTTTAAGATATATTCCCTGCGTACATACTTAACACTTAATTATTTCTTATTCTTTCAGAAAAATACCTTCGTAATAACTCCAAGATGTCAGTTATTTCCTAATAAATTGGCTTTTATTTAACACATTTCCTATTCTCCCACAGCTGCTGCTATAAAAACGTCTACGAAATGCTCGCTCTCCTTTTAATGAGCGGTTAAAATTTCTTTTTATATTTATTGAATTTTAATTTCTCCCACTCCAAGCAGTCTAAAATTGCGGAAAGAAAATGTAAATTTCACTTGCTCTGTCACTTTTATACTCTGAGTCAGCGTCTGAGTCGCAGTTAATTAAGAAATTGCTGCTGTAATTACACAATCAGCTCCGTCAACCCATTTCCATTTCCATTCGCATTCGCTTTCGTATTCGCTTTTCCATTTTCCTGCTCCTCCAACCGACTATCTGTCTGTCTGTCTGTCTGCCAGTTAGTCTGCAACGTCTCCGAGACTCTGGCTGTGTCTAAGGTGATTTGCATATCCGAGTGGAGCACTCACCTGCACTTGTATCGTGGAGCCGTCGAAGGAGCAGAACAACATTGGCATTATGTCCGTGGTGACATCCTCCGGCTTCGTCTTCTCGATAATCAAATGCAAATTCTCAAGTATCGTAACGCTGGCCTGAATGGATTTCGGTGTATTGTAGACGACTCTAAGTGAGATGGAACACAGATACATCATGGATTTGATTAGAAACTTTCCTCTACTGACTTGAACTCATATATGTGAAAGACATTAGTCAACACAATTTAAAACTTAAGCACTAACAAGTCAAATAATGTTGATTTTAACCTGAAACATTTAACAATTTAAATATAAAACATTTTATGGCCCTATTAACCATTAATAAAACATTGATTCTCATGTATTTCTGGCTTCTCAAGTCAAATACAGAGCTCCTCAATGTCTAGTGTTGCCGAAAATAAACGCATTATTCCAACTTTCATTGTGTGGGCGCGTGTGAAAAGTTCTTTTGGGCCAAGTTATTATTCTTTTTTTGGCCGGGTGTCAATAAGCGCCTTACAAGTGGCCACAAAGTTTGTCGTCAAGTTTCGGCAAAGTAGTGAGCGCGAACCCGAGCGCCGGGCTTTTGTGTGTCTGACTAATTTATGCACGGCTCCCACAAAAGGTGAGCACTCCTCCAGCCCAGCTTTCCACTTCCCCCAGGACCTACATAGTTCAGCGAAAGTTCGCCAGTTGAGCTCTATAAATTACAATATGAACTGTCGCCCGCCTCACTGGGCGCAATAAAACGTCATGGAAATTGAATAACAGAAAAAGTGTCGCGAAAGTTTTTCAATTGTTCAAACACAAAGTTCGTATTGCCGCCAGAAGGGAAAAGAGAATACAACGGAAGCTGAACAAAGACAGGATTGGCTACAACCGGACTTTTTTCTGTAACGTTAATATATTTGAAGAGAAAAAAGTCTACAGGACATCTGTTTAAATTATATTTGTATCTGGTAATATTTATAGACATTTAAAGTCACTGAAAGGAATTCGAAAAGCACTCAGACGATAATGTTATTTTGGGGTATTTAAATGATAGTAGTATATAGCCTTCAAAATATAATCCTAATAGCACCAGCTAGTTTTTAATATTAAATTAACATTTTGCTAACCTTTAAGTGTCTATTGTTACCTCTAATTCCCTGCCAAAGCATTCTATAAATACAGCTTCAAGCACCCCGAACCCATACTCACTTCATCGTGGCCGACATTAGGTTGTCGTACTCCGTGTGCGTGGCTTCCTGGACAAAGAGCATGACCGGCTGCAGGACAGCGGCGAGGACCTCGTTATTGTTGATCTCCGACTTGAGCATGGGCCAGATGTTCTGCCACCAGAGTTTCTGCAAGGCAAACAAAAAAAAAGAAAAACAGAACACAAGGAATGCGGGGAAGTCATTAACCAGTCTATGTCATTTCAATTGCCAATGCTGAGCCCTCATTAACGGCATCGGACAATGGCATCCGAAAAAAGATGGACTCCTTCCGCTCGCTCTCTGGTGCCACAAAAGGCAAGACAAAGAGACAGGCATGTTACATTTTTGCAACTGTCATAAAACGGCTCGTAATTCACAAATTGTTTGGCCGTAAAGCGCACAACTTGGCGCCGTAAATGATTAATGCTCTGTCAGTTCGTTCGCCCGCAAAAACGAGATGGAAACCCCGAAAAAAAAATAAACCAACACAGAAATTTGTCCAACGTGCTTGCATCCGTTTCCGGCGGAAGGAGCAGGAAGCAGGGAGCAGGGAGCGCACTTACACGTGGTATCAGCGGCATGGCTTCTATCAAGGTGGTCTTGTAGAACTGCGACTTCTGCTGCGTGTCCTTCATGTTGACCACGTCCAGGAATTTGAGGGCATTTATAGCCGGATCGCTGTGCAAAAGGGAAATATGGCAACATTAAGTCAATGGTATTCAATGGAATTACGTTGTGTTTTTTAAGGCTTATACAGAAGGAAAAAAGATTGAGCAAAATAAGTAGAAAAAGTTAAAAAAAACTTGTTCATTTATAAATAATATATATATAAATCTCTGTGCTTCATTTTTGTTACTTCTTTAACGATAAAAACTATTGGCTTTTTATGATAAACTTCTTAAATATTATCCCAGTGCATGGAAATATATATATACCAAGCCGTGTATAATCGCTTTAAGTGCTTAATTGCATATATTTTTTAAACGATTGCGGCTGGCTTAGTCGGTAAATGGCATCAATTAAACATTAAGCTTCAAGCGGCATCAAATGGAAACTGCCGCTGGAAAAACCCGCAAAAATTAGCTAAAGGCAATATTTATCTCTGTGCCGCCGAAATTAAAATATTAAGTCCCCGCAGAGCTTTTCGGACGGCGGTGCCACAACTTTCTAAAATTAAATTGTAAATACTTTTCATTGTTATGTAAATCAAATTGTTCAAAATTTAATTGCCAAAAAGTGTTTACTTTCGACCCGCATTTCCCCGCAGCATCCCGAAAACCCCCTTTGTTCCTCCCCTGACGCCGCTCTCCGCCGTTATCTGGATGTGCACAGACGAGGGCCATAAACTGTGAAATTGCCACAAATGGAAAATAAATGTGGCATTATTCGACGCTGCTTTAGTTTCGCTTAGTTAAACAATGAAACTAAATCACATCACGTATACGCCATGCTGGCCAGCTCTCTCCCTCTCTTCCGCGCTCTCCTGTCGACTTAATCAGCGGAATCGAGCAAAAATCATATTGCCAGCGAGCAACTGAAGGATGCCAAGGATAAAGGATAAAGGAGAAAAGTTAGCTTGCCACTGATTGCCAAGACACTCGAGCCATTTGCATACGCTGCTAAAAACGCGGAAAATGTTGACAACATTTAAATTAACTTCAAAGTGCTGCCACCAACCTGACTGACTAACTGACTGGAGACTGGCTAACAACGCTGAAGAGGGATGTTTAGCTGGAGATGGAGATGGGGGTGGGGATGGGGATGGAGATGGAGCTGCTGCCGTGCCCGTGGTGTTTTTCCACCAAAAGCAAAGGATCTGGGGAAAAGAGGCGAAGGAGCACGCTGTTGCTTCTGCTGCTGAGGCTGTCAGCGTCCTTTGATGCGTAAATGGTAACAGGAAGTATATTCGTTTTATTTTAATCTCAACGAAGTCTAATTAAGTTCTTGTAAGCCATATAATATATTTTACATAAAATAAATAATTAAATACATATTTTTGTATGACTTTACTAAAGATTATAACCTTTTAACAATCATTGCTTTGTGGTTTACATTTCCAGATATTTTATAAATTGGTTAAAAAAGAACCCTCCATTTACTTTACTTTTCTCATTATTGTAGTAACTGGCTTGACCATGATCACTCCATGAAATTGCCCTTATGAAATACCAATTTCAATTCAATCCGCAAGCCACCAGAGGCTAGCATTACCACACAATTGCCAACGTTTTGCGCTACTTTACATTCAATTCACCTATGGGGCATATACACATATATATTCTTGAGACAGTCTGCGGTATCCCTTAGCTGAGCCCCCCCAATGGAATCGCTACCTTCTGCTGCAGCCATTCCCCCCTTCAACATCTTCTTCGTCTTCCATCTTCATCTCAAGCTCAGGCTCCAGAGTCATCTCCATCTCCATCACCACCATCCTTGGCTTTGTTTGTCTAAACGCGGCACGTTCCCTTCCCAAGCCCCGTGTCCCTGGCTGGCCCAGATCTGTCCGGGAGGCAGGCTAACAGCTGCTGTCGTCATAAATCCCAGAGTCAGCCAGCCAGGATGCTGCGGATGCTGTGGAGGCTGCGATTGCTCGAGAGGCTGAGAAGGCTGAGGAGGCGGGCCTTGCAATGCCACTGCCACTGCGAGTGCCACTGCCACTCCTGCTCAACTACCACAGCACAATCAGCTGAAAAGCAAGGACTTTGTGCACGATGGGAAAATATTTAAATTTCGAGAATTGTCACTAAGAAGAATGAAAGATAATTTATATATTCAATCTGAGAAGAGTTTGGATATAATAAGGAAGTAAAACCTCTTATGTTTTCTTTGCTTATTCTTGGAATAAAATATATGCAATAAAATATTCAAAACCTTTCAAAGCATTGCAAATTCTAGACTATTTTTATCTATTTCCTTTTCTTCCAGTGCACAGCTCCCATTCGCTTTGCATTGTGTATGTCTTTCAGGTCTGATTACCGCTTTCATTTGGCAAACAGACGTAATTAAAGTGTGCGTGTGTTGGCTGAGGCAGCCAAGGTGGTGGCTGGTTGACTTGGGAAAAAAAATGAAACCTTCAATTGAATTTCAGCTACAGGTACAAATTGGCTTAGAGATTGCGTGTCGGTGTCGCCGAGGGCAAGTTTCTGGGTTTCCCCTCTGTGAGTGTGAGTGTGCGTGTGCTGTGCTCTTAACAGGTGTCAATTTCATTTGAAACTCAAACAAAAACTTTCAGTGAAACTGCGCAAATTGCCACAGTTGCCAGAGACTTCATGTTGCTTTGCGTCTTAGCTGGAGCTGAAGCTGGAACTGGAAGTTAATTAATTTGGCCACTCACATGAAGTACTTGATGAGCTGCAGGAGCTGGGCGGTGGGCCTGGCTGTTGCATCCCTACTGGCCATTCTGGAGGTGGCCTCCTGCAGGGCAATTGGCAGCCGGGGCATCAGCTTGTGGACCAGATCATCCAGCTGGGAGGGGGAGAAAGAGGGAGAGAGAGAGAGAGGATTTTCAAAACTTCATAATTACACGGAGAGAAATTGTGTTAAATCATAACAGTTTGGTATTTATTTCTCGAATTATACCATGGAATTTCCTCTAGTTTCAAAATAATTATGATAAAAATCGTAGTCTACTATTAGACACTTTTTAAATATATTTTTAAAATCTACAAATATCAGAATAAATATATAGAAAGTGCGGCAACGATTTACTTTAATTTTTAATCACTTTTATCTTTAATATAAATAGATTTATGCCACATCTTCAATTTCATCATACTAACTCTCTTAATTTTTTTAAATTTAAATATTCAAAAGTAACTCTAATTTTCTTGCTCTGCACAACCGAAATAAACTTTGCCACAACATTAGAAACCACTTGAGGACTTTGGTAGCCAGTCCAATGCCCCAGACAGGACCAAGCTGGACGAAAAGTTTTAATGACAAGCGCCCGCGGGGCGCCAGCTACCTCCGCTACTCCTGCTCCTGCTCCTGATCCTGATGCTGCTGCTGCTACTGTTCCTGTTACTGCTCCGTCACCTGTCCGCACAAGTGGCAAAATAATTAGAGTTTCGAGTGGACTTTTTGATTACATTTGCATTTGACAAAGCTGCGAATCTAATTACAGCGCGCAAACAAGCCCATCCGAGCGTGGCTCAAAACTTTTCATCCATCCAATTGGCACTTGTCGCCGCCAGCTCGATACCCGGCCTCGGCTCGACTTTTCTAAGGAGAAATTAGAAATTGTTTACCCACCGTTTCCAGTTGCTTGGCATAGTTGGAGGTGGAGTTCCCGGCCTGAATCAGCGGCCTTCCGCTGTTGTATACCGCACAGATCACCATTCCCAGCGAGAACATGTCGCTAAGGAGGCTGCACTTGGACGTTGACTGAGTTTCGGGAGCTAAATAAGGGAAAATTATATTTAGTAAAATATTTAAAGACACTCATGATGAATATTCAGAGTGCCTGAATAATATAATTGATAAATTTCTGTGACTTTGTTCTCACTCAATCGAAGAGTTTTTTGGGACTCACCCATAAAGTCCAGACTCGGCTGGGCCATCTTGGACACCCTGTTGCTCCACGGCGGACACGGAATTGAGCTATTCAAATCGTTCTCGTTCATTCTTTCTGCAATCCGAATATGAATACGAATTGCTGACTGGACAAATCCATTTCAATTTCGTACAAACGCCACACTTACCCACATATTCCATTCCGGCCAGCTTCCAAATGCCGCGCTTTGTTATTAGTATAGAAGATGGACACACATTGCGATGAATTACGTGACCGGAATAGTGTAGATACGCCAAAGCCTCGGTCAGCTGGAAAACAGTAGAAGTGTGTTGGAGACGCTGCTCACGCTGCCACCTGCCAGTCACAACTCACCTGGAGAAAGCCGTACTTCAGCTCCATGTCCAAGAAATTGTATTCCTTGGCATGGGCAGGTCGCTGGGGCAAAGTGTTGGCCGCCGCCTGTGCCGCCGCTTGGGCCTGGGCAGCCGCCGCTCCACCCGTCACCGGGGTCACATTGGCGCTCTCGTAGGTCTTCGACTCCTGCAGAGGGAAAAATTTAAGAGTCTGTTTCAATTTAATAAATCCCACAAATGAAATACTTTCTTTGCATTTCATGAGAATATTTTTAGTTAAGCTTTCACTTAAGTTTCCTTTTAAAATAAATCCAATAAAGTTCCTTAAATCAACTTAAAATTGTGCCAGTGCACGTTTGCGGACAGGTAATAAAGAGTTAGGGCCTAATCCCAGACTGAGTCGGTCGGATGGCCTTAAATTCGCTTCGCCCTCGGCTTCGGCTTGGATGGCAAGCTACTTTCAGCTGATGGCTTTAAAATTCCCATTCAGAGCATTGCATTTGATGATAAGCCATTCAAATCTCTCGTGTTTCTGCTGTTTGCTGTTTGCTCTTGGCTGGCTTTTGCTGTTTTTCCCCATAGCTTTTCCTTTTTTCCAATTTTTCGTTTGTTTTGTGAGGCAATTTGCCAGGTTGTATATGATGCGTGTATGTGAGTGTTTTTGTTTTGCTCTGAGCTTTACCTTTTGCAATTTTCAATGTAATTTAACTCGAATCGACTTGCCTTGAAACTAAAAACTATTCAGTAGGTTTCCCTTCTTTTCGTTATTGTTGAGCTGTTTCTGTGGGCATAAGAATGGTTGCTGCAAACAGAACTGGTGCAGTGCGTTTCGGTAGTGTAAATATATAAAAAGGGAAATCTATTTTGGTAGGGAAATATAGGTAATGCATATAATTTTTAGGGTTTCTAATGAAATAAGTTAGGAGAAGAAACTATTTAAATGCAAGTTAAATATTCGTCGGCAATCTATGATGCTTTATTATTTTAATAGCTCATTAAAAAATTTCATTAAAATACTAATTACTATATTCGGTGGTATTTCAAACTTCAAGCTTTAATAACCAAGTTTTGTAAGTGTTTTTCCAGACCACAGGAGATTTTCAAACTAAGTTATATATATTTAGCTAAACGAATTCTATAAATAAGCTATAATATATATTTAAAAGCTGCTCTCCAACATCAATTATTTTAACAATAGTTTAAAATGTTCTATAATTTTTTTACAATTTTTAAAGTATCAAAAACACTTATTCAAATACCAAAAACTATTTAGAAATCCAAACTCTTTTCATGGCATCCTTTTTGGTTTCTTAGCTAGCTGCCAAAATTTTCTTCCCCTATTTTTGTTGAGCGAAATTTTGACATAAACTTTGGCTTATTCAACTTATTCGTTGCGAAACAACAATTAATTTGAGTTAAGCAACTAACTTGATGCCGTATCCCAAATGCTTTTAGAGCTTAACCGAAAAACTAAAACTACATTTAAGTTGTGACACGCACTGTGTCCGTGTGTGCGTATCAATTTCTGAGCTGTGCTGCAGACCGACCGAAGCTCTTTATTGACTCAATCTTGGCAGCGTAAACTTTCTCACACACACGCACAACCAGACGCTTATGGCTAACACAGACGCGCGTCGTGTAATTCGATTTAGTTGTGTGCGAGAGCTGCGTTTGTGCTGCTGCTTCTGCTGCTGCTGCTGCTGTGTGTTTCTGTCATGCATACCCAGTACTTACCACGCCCACCGACCAACGGCCGCCCCCATTGTGCTCGAAAGTCAAACTATGCACTTGGCTTGCCTGGAAAACTTTAACAAAACACAGAGGCAGCAGCACCAACAACAGAACAACAATCAACCCAACAATCTAAACATTGTACCACCATACCTGGGAAACACTAGATGGACCGACAGTGGACATGGGACTGCACGGGGAAAAATGATTTCAACTTATAGAAATTTAATGGTTAAGAATTTGAAATAGTTTAATATATTTAAAAAATATTTTTCTAAATGAGAAAACGCCTGATAAGACCTCTAAATGTATGCAAAACTTGTGTTCTTCAATTAATGTTTTTAAGGAAGGAAAACACTATACTCTATTTCATAATGTGTGCATATATTAATGCTTTTTAAATTATTATTCGTTATATTTATTATCCAATTCTTCTTATTTTAAGATTAAGTATTAAAAAATCAGTTTGAAATGTAAAAAATCTGAATAAACTTGAGTAAAGCTGTCAGATGTCCTAATAAATCTATCGAAATTATTTCTTAGATTATCTTAAAACTAAAAAACTATCTGAAAACTAAAATAATTCGTAGTAAAATTTTCAAAGGTTAGTTAAATTATTAAAATCCAAAACACCTTCTAAAACAGCATGAATTCAATTTCCCTTTTACTATATTTTTGGCCAACTTTAATCCTTTTTTTAAATCCCGGAAAAACTATAAATACTACTTCCCCCTCCAATTTCTCTCCGTGCTTTGATGGAAAAAGGGTTGCAAATATAAAAAAGAACCGAACCAATATAGGACTGAAAGCCAACCAGGCGACAACACAAATTGCATGTCCATGTCGCTGTCAGCAACTCAAACTCGCAACTGAAACTGGAAAAAGGGTACTAGGAAAAGGGAAAGTGGGAACATGGAAAAGGGGGAAAAGCTGGAAACTAAGGCCAAAACTCACGTGAAAGGCCAGCACATTCGAGAGGCTGGCAAAGATGGGCTCCGAGGCAAAGGCCAGCGTGTCCGCACTCTCCTCGACCGTGTGATAGATCTGGAGTATCTGCGGGCCAGAGGAGAAAACGGGGGGTAGATTCAGTGCTTTGGAAAAGTAATTATCGATTGGGGGAAGCACCAGGAAAAGTGCCACAGGAGAGGCAGGACAGTCACTCACCCGCGGATGGCGGAAACGCTCCAGAGTCTTTACCGAACTCTTTAGCAGCTCCGTTATGGCCTCCTTGCGTCGCGGCTTATGCAGTTTCTCTGCAATTTTCTTCTCGAAAATAAACACCGAACATTCCTGCAAAATGGAGATTCAATGACATTTGAAATAATTTAAAATAATTTAAAGAATAATGTGACAAGGAAAATGCATTAATTTAAATGAGATTTTTTGATTAAATTCAAAAGAATAATCTGCTGCTTTTGACAGACTCTTAAGCTCTAATTTAAATTATTTATTTAAACATATTTATTAAATTTAAATAGTGAAAGAGAAATGTTGATTTTTCAAATCTGGCATCTATACAAGATTCCTATAATTGACCAAACTCTTTGGATGTTTCTACAGAAAATAAAATGTACAATTTCCTTATTAAAAATAATTACAGTATCAAAAGAGCAATTTCATGGGAATCACTGTTCCGAGAAGAGTACTACAAGACTAGGAAAAAATTCCTGAAATCCCTTTACTGGAAATATATATAGGGAATTTGAGCCCTGGGCCAGGAACCTGTGTCCACTCACCCTGTTGTCGCTCTTGCGGTAGGCATCGTGGATGCGCCACACCAACTCTGGGCCGGCACAGGCCACCGGCTTGCCGATTTCGAAGTACTGCGTGATGGGATTGCCCTCGGCCACATTCTGCATCGATGTGGAGGCGGCCACGTTGGTGCTCTTGAATTTGGCAAACATTGTGCCGGCGGGCATTCCGTCGATTAGCTTGGAGAAGACATTCGAGAAGCTGCCCTGTCGCTTTGGCCCCGGCACGGGCAGGGGTGCGGACGCAGTTGCACTGCCTGCGATGCTGGGTGCCGATCCACCTGCTGTCTCCCCGAGGGTAGCTCCTGTCGCTACTGATCCTGGTCCTGCTGACGCTGCGCCTGCTGCTGCTGTCCCAGATACTGACGGTGTGGATGTTGATGGCGATGAGTTGATGAGTAGTGCACCGCTGATGGAAAGCCGGCCACGACCGGGTAATTGTCCACCTGCTGCTAATCCCACACTGGAGGCTGTACCGCCCACTCCCACGCCTGGGCCATTAAGTATGTCCTGTCGGTTGGGAATCACTGGGGCCTCGTACCCGCCGAAGCCATTGAATCCGGTGCGCTTGTGAAGAATGCCTGGCGATGGCGGCCCTGCTCCTGGTCCTGCTCCTGCTCCTGTTCCTGTTCCACCTACCACTCCCACTCCGCCGCCGACGGATACCTTGCGCTGCTGCAAGCCGATGTCAAGCACTGTGCTGGCGCTACGCTGCCTGATGGCCGCCACTCCTGTTCCTGGTCCCACACCTGCCACGCCGACAGCCGTTGCTCCCGCTCCCGCCACTCCTCCGCCGCCGCCGCCTCCGCCACCGAATTGCTGCTGCTGCTGGTGGCCACTTCTGGCCGGTGAACCCGCTGCCACCGCTGCCGCTGCCACCGCTCCTGATCCTCCTCCTGCCGCACCTGCCACACCTGGTCCGCCCGGCGGCGTTATTCCCACAGCACTGCCACTGCGACCGCGTTGCACCTCCTCGACACTATCCAAACGAGAGAAAATTCTGGCCGCCGTTGTTGCCGTCTTTGAAGTCTAAATAGCCGAGAGTAGCTGCTGGCTGCGTCCTTCCTTAAACTTCCTGCAATTAGAGGAAAGGGAGAGGGGGACCCAGAGAGTTAAAAAAGAGTAAGAAAGTCAGGGCGGTAGGGAAAATAAACGCAAAATTTCACTTTCACTCGACGCCTGCCTTGCCGCCTGCTTGCCCTCCTGCAATGGCAATTAATGCGCTTATTGCTCCGGTTGGCTTTTGTGCTCAATTTATACACTCATTAAGCCCAGGCAAAAGGAGCTCCACTCCAGCAGCAGTTTAAAATTGTTCTGCCTCCGTAGGTCCTAGCCAGCCGAGGTGGTTGCTCTGGGTTAATTCTGTTCAAGTGAGCGTTAGATACAATTTATTTATAGCTGGAACGCGCAACGGTGGCCAAAGTTTTATGAATGGAAATTGCTAAAAGCCCAGCATCTAATCTCTAATTAGCCAGCATATAAATATATAAATATTACCATTACGTGTAGTTATTTATACGCATATTTGGGCTGCGTTTTAAATGCATTTATGTGCATCACAGAGATAACATTTTTCGCTTTCAAAGCAAGCAATGCATAGTATAAATATTACCAATCAATAACCAATTGAATACAAACAAATTCTGCATGTTTGTTTCTGAATTTTAGCCAGGATTTGATGATTATATTTATTTTAATTAAAAGCATAGTTTGGCCGAACACTCAGGTAGTTTCGATTTAATTGAAAGCAAATAACAAATGCTGAAACTCTGTGCCAATTAAGAGCTTTATGATTTTAAAAATCAGAATTTTAATTGTTGTGGTAAAGTTAATAGACACAAAATACACAGATTTAAACAGACCATAATCTCTTGATGTGCTTTAATTGGGATATATAAATATATAACGATTTAAAGTCATGCTTTCCAAGGGTTACCCTTTAATTTTAAATAAATTTTAAGGACATTTAAGTCTCGGTTATGGCCGCTTCTGGCTGCTTCACACAAAACTGCACAATTAAAAAGTTAAATGAGCTTGGCCCCGGCCATTCATTGTGGCTGAATACGTATAAGTGAGGAGACCCTGCCCCGGTGCGATTGTTGGCGGCCACATTTTCTGTAGATTTATGAAAATGCGCTCAACACATAAGCTCTCTTTTATTAATTGCTGAAAATAGCCATAGAGCTCAGGGGAATCCCAGCAATGCGATGAATTCGTTGCATGAACTTTCGCAATTTCGCAATTGCTTAAATGGAAACCTAATGCAATTTGACTTGCCGAACATGTGTCAAAGTGCCTGGCATGTCTGTCGCATACCGGCTGCACTCTGTGCTCTGTGTGTTGCTCCGTCAAGACTTTGTTGGGACTTTGCCAGGACTTTACCTCCAGGGAGTGGGTGAGGGGCAGGGGCGGGGGTAGGGATCCTGTCTGTCTGCTCTTCTCTTCGGTGTACATTCTTTGCCGACTGAATTATTCAATGCAAGTAAACATTTTGGCAGGATGCTCAGAGCAGCTGTCTGAAAGCCAGAGGGAAGCCAACAAATTGACTTGAGACATCTTACTGGGGCGCAGGTCCTGCGTCCCAAAACGAGCCAACATAAATTTCCAGCAAACGTAAAACTATTTAGTGAAAAACATTTACCCCTGACTCTCTCTCTCTCTCTCGTTCTTACCTTCTCTGGCGTAGCGTGAAATTTTTTCGTTAAATAAATTGTGCTGATGGTAAATAAATAAAATATGAGAGCCCAGTAGTCGGGGTCGTATTGTGTGCTTAACGCTGCGAGTACGAGTATCTATAGAATAAACAGCCCAAGGATTCACGGTCGAGACGAAGGAATGGCGACACCGGACACGGACACGGACACGGACCGATGATGGCTGACAGATAGACCGAGGAAGGGATGAATGCAGGAACTGGGGAACGGATGGTGGAACCGAGCAGGACGAAGTCCGGCGGAAGACGATTGGCGGCTGGTTGAGCGGAGGCAACTTTCTAGGTCAGCATTTTACAATTGCGGGCAAACCAGCTTAAATATTTAAGGCGGTTTGTCGTGGCGAATGGATGCGGTTTGCTTTTATGGCATTTTATTTGTAATCTGCCAGCGCCCGGAATTTGCAGTGGGAATTTTTTAGTAGTCCCCAGAAAAAGAATTCGAAACCAATTTATATCTAGAGACATTTTTTCACTGGGTAAATTTATTTTATTACATTTCTAGGTTGCTTTTATTGTACTTTATTTTATTATCTTTACAGCAAATTAAGCAAATAATTGATTTGTAATTTAAATAACCTTATCAGGAGAATTATGTTGCTTTAAAAAAATATAACTACAGCTTTCTTTCCACTTAAAAAACCTCCCTTTTATTCTCAGAATCAATTATTTACAAGTCAATCATTAACTGCAATTGAAGAGCAAACAAATACAATTCACAAATTGGCTTTTCGGAAAACAAGTTTCCATTATAACATGTAAATTCAGCCAGGCAACAAATAAATAAAACATATTTATGGGTAGGTCATTTTATATACATAAATATTTTACTGTTTCATTTGTTTCAATTTTACCAGGAATCAAGTTTATTAGTTAAGCATATTTGTTAGCAAATAATGTAAAAATAAACATTAAAATTATAAAGAAACAAAATTAACATTTGCACATCATTATTTCAAAAGTAATACCTAATTTTACAGCTCAGAACTTTGCTTCATCAGAATTATTTATGCGCACATCAATTACTTATTATAATTGCCCAAAAACAACGGCGACAATTACGTTGAAATGCATAAAATATGTAGCGAATATATTATTGTCATTTAATTATGGATTACAAAACTCTGCCAAGCATTAAATTCCAACCAAATCGAATTAATTAAAACCTCAGCCGATGTGATAAATCAAATCAATATATGTACCTACGCTAGGCGGGCATCATGAATAAAATTAATTTAATTTATTCCAATTACACACAGTGCACACCCATTACATATGCACACTATTAAATTTGAGGTTTCGAATTTAGAGGTTTTTTGTTTGAACAAGAAATGCAATATTTCCCAGCTTTAATCAGCCTTTAATGTGGCTATTCAATGGAAGTGTAATGGCATCTAATCCATTGATCGGCCATCGGGTTTCTAATAAATGTCATGGCTTCGATTTGAATTTTATAAATGCGATGGTGGTGCGATGGGGGGAGTGCGGCAGGAGTAGGAAAATTGGGGCAGTGAAAAGCCGTTAATGCGAACGACTCGTGGCCCGGACACGTGGACTCTCGCCGGCTTTATTGATTCCGACATGGGCACGAACCGGTCTCGGACTGAGGCAGCCAAAATTAAATGATAAAAGCGAAGCGTAAACACACAGCTCCTGGAACTCTGGAAATTATTTTTGGCAACCAGGGGGAAGGATATATAGAGAGAGAAAGAGAGATAGATACGAGTTTCCTGTGTTATATTTGACAATTTCAGACACATAGAGGCATACAAAATGAGTCTGTGTGCACAAAGGGAAAAAATTTAAATCTTAAATGGAAGAACTCTCTTAAAAATAAGTATTCAAGATAAATAATTTCCCTAAAAATTCACACATAGAATATATATATTAAGGTTTTATTTAAAAATAAAACCTAGCTTAGAAATATTACTTTAAAGTCAAGCTTTACGTTTTTCATACTCTCCTTTACAAGCTATAAATCTAATTTAAATTGTAAGGATTTATAGGCTATCCTTTGGGCCATTTTTCTTGGCGTGTATTTGTGTGTTTAACGTTCTGTGAGTTAAATATTTTTAGCCGAAAGTCAGACGAAGATGGGCATAAAGCGCACAACAAAACAGGCAACAAGCAGCCTGAGGAACAACAACATGTTGCCAACTCAAGCGCTGATTGAAGACAAACACAAACACACACAGCACAGCACAGCACGCACAGTGGCCAAAACAAACGATGGCAGACGCACACGCACACAGATGTCTCAATTAGAAAAAAACAGATATGATGGTCCTTTAGCCGCACCAACACACATATGCACAGGCACAGACACAGGCCGAAGGATAGCAGAATTGTGTCAGTTAAGGCAACTGTGGCCCATCTTTTGTTTGCTTTTGCCTCATTTATTGTTCACCAGGCAGCCAGGGACAAAGGCCGTACACAGAAAAAAGACTAAACAAGGATATTTCTGTAAAAAAGTACAATTATTGATCCTTAAACTGCTTGACGTTAAGCAAAGCGCTTTCTAAATGCCTTACAATTAATGCCTACCAAATAAAACAAGCATTTTCTATAAAATATTATATATTAACTCTACTTTTGCTTATATCACTAGAGAATACAAATTAGCAACCTTTCCTAAAGTTTATTTTTCCCAAGTGTAGCAAACTTTCATATTTCCTTGGCAACTGCGAGTACGAGTGCGAGTGCTTCGTTGTGTGGCAACCAGGAGCTCTGGCTCCCTGGTGCAACTCATCTACATTTGCTTCCTTCCTTGCCCGGCAGCAGTGGCGGGAATATTCATTGCATACTTTCGGACAATTTCCATTCGTATTCGCATTCCTTTACGGCTAACTGGAACTACTGCGGCTGCATCTGCCGCATGGATAATTACCTTCCCCCTCAAAGGGGAGCCTGTGCAGCCTGTTAGGGTCTCAGAGTAATAATCTTGAAACGGAAGCCAGAACAGAGACAGCTCTGTATATTTCTTGAAGGGTGTCAATATACAAAAACACTACCTGTCTATCATAACAAAATATACACTAATTCATACAGAGGTATTACTATACAAATAGTTTAAGAAAACCTTTAAGTAATTACATGCTCCTTATTTACTTTTCCCTTTTTGGGAATAGGTTGTTGGCCGCACTCAGCTTATAGTCAAAGTTCAATATACGGTCGGACAGAGCTCATCCCCCTTTGGCATTGCGTCCTCGAGCGTAGTGAGCACATTTGCATATTACGTATACGACACGTGAACGTGCCCAGGGAGCTGAGCTGCCGCTGCTGCTGCTGTCACTGAGGCATTAAGGCTGCTTAATTAAATCTTTTGCGTAATTTGTTTAGTTATCCCCGGCAGTATCCACTTGAAAATTGAATGGAATTGAGTGTGGCATCGGGGTGGAGGCGGGGGTGCCGTTGGATTATGACCAAACAAAAGCTGTTTAAGCATTTGGTTAAGTGTTGCAGACGAGCGTTCATAATTGAATTGTGGCTAAATGCTAAACAACTGCAGCGTCGAGTAAGAGCAACACAATCGTGGCATAATTATGGGAGACTGTAAACTGTTTTCACCGACCGACAAAACGAAGTTACGGTTCCACAAGGAAACCTAATTACAGGCCTCGGAATCTGTGAGAGATACTTCTACGAAAACAGGAGTGAGGGAAACCCAATGGATTTCGAAGAAAGGGCAATTAGTTCTCGGGGCAAGAGTTGGCTCCTCGTCGAGTGTTTTTGTTATTCTTATGCGTGCGTGAGCACAATATGTTGCCATGTTTGGCTGGGCGGATTAATTGCCAGGCCAATATGCGTCAAAGTCAGGCCTCAGTGCTCCTCGTGCGTTAATATGTTTGTTCGGCCCGAGAACCGAGAACAACAGCCGCCTCCAGCGGCTCCTCTTCCTCCTCCTTCTCAACCGAGTAATCAGTTTTCAATAGAGCGAACATTTCTAGTCCGATATTTAGCAGCTTAAGCAGCAGTAACAGTCGTGTTTACAAGGCAGGATATATGCATTGAGGATCCATTCCATAATCCCATTTTATTGCTTATTCAGGCTCATGCCAAATGAATTTTAATTTCCATGAACAGATGCCAAAAAGCACTTTTTCAACCTTAATTTGATATTAATATAACAAGCCTTAACTGCGAATTGAATACTTTAACTATAATATAATTATTGAATTATAATTTACAATATTAAATGAAGGTAATAATCAAAAGCTTAAGGCTACAATATTTAAACAACTCATCTTTTACTTTTTCTAAATATAGATTTCTAAATGTAATAATAATGTTGGATTTGTAAGAAGTTGAGTTATAAAGAAGGTACAAGATATGGTAACTTAATTTGTTTTCATTAACTTCCACTTCTTCTTAAATTCTGAATAAACTCCAATAGCTAAAGTGGAAACAAAAGTTTCTTCAACAAACCTTTGACTTTTTGAACTCCTGATTTTTAATTGACCACACTTTTCCCATTTGTCTAGAAATCGACTAAATAACCCTTTTCGTTCCTACAAGTACCTAAAATACTGTACGAGATGTGATTTTTGCCAATCTGCACCACTCACAAGGCATCCTAATTAATATTGTGGCCACAGGACGACCAAGGCAGCAACCAGAGTCAATGGCAAATATTTTGCAAAAATTTCAATGCGAAATGATGATGCATTTCGGTTTGTGTCAGGCGACAATGAATTGCAAATTGCCATAGTGCCAAATTTTGGCAAATAAATTCTCGGGCAATCGAATTGCGATGGCATTCGACAGAGAGTGTGTGTACGAAAAACTAATCGAGCAGAATTGTGGCAGGAAAATTTGCTATTTTGCTCAACAAAAGAGCTTCCATAAATACAGGGTTCGCCAGTGGATTCTGTTGCTACTTTCAGGGGTTTATTGTTGAAAGAAAGTAATAAATAATAGAGCAAATTACACATAAAAATTTGGAACAGAAAAGATCTTGTTTTAGTAAACCAAATTCTATAGTTAACTGCAAGTTAACTTTAAGCCAAGTTTCTAGTTTAAATCCTTGAAAAACTACCTAAAAAAGCAAACAATGTGAGTTGTCTTTTGCCATTTCTCTCGTCACTCAATTATGTGCATAAGTGCAGTACAAAAAAAACTACACTCACACCCGCAAAAACACACAGAAAAATAAAAAAAACAAACAGCAAACAATGCCTGCAAACGCGCACAAACAAATATGAGAAAAAAACACACACACACTCGACGGTGAAAGTTTTTACTTGCCACACCCCCTCCCAAGCGTATCCGCCCCCAAAATGACTTAATACTTAATGGCATTTAGGGGGCACGGTGGGAATTATTTTAAATTGCAAAGCCAGGACTTTGAGGACGTCCTTGTAGCTGTCGCCGATGTGTACATTCCTTTGTTGGCTGGCAAAAGACATTACAAATTATGTCATTACATGTTTTCTTTCTTCGTTTTCCTTATTTTCATACATATACTTTGTTGTGTTCCTCAGAAACTTATGTTTTGCCTTTAATTTCAGTTTCTGCACTTATTTAAAATCACTTAAAATTGGCAACACAAGCTCAAGTTTCTCGCTTCTGCTTCCTTTTGGCCACGCAGCTTTTGCTTCTACTTATAACTTTTGATTCGCGTTCCAGGCAAAATTATAAGCCAGAAATTTGCATAAGTTTGAAGTGAAATTGTATATATATATATATATATAGAGGGGAGAACAAAAAAAACCATCAGCAACAACGGCAACCAATCGTCGAGTAGCTGCAAACAAGCCGCACGAAGCTGAAGCTGCTGCTGCTGCTGCAAAAAAATGTTGCACTGAGTTGGAAAATTGCTGCTGCTGCTGCTGCCGCTGCTGCGAGGGTGTCCGCGAGTGGAAAATTTCTAACAAATTGTTTTCCTCTAGTGCATTTATTGGTCTGCATAATAATGGCACAGTTTCCGCGCTGACCTAAATAATATTCAAGAGTGCTTAAAGCGTTAAACAAACAAGTTCGTCAAAGGAAAGCACTAGGTCTGTAGCTCTCACTAAGGTTCATTCAATTAAAACACTAAAAACTTCCTTTTAATATATAACAAGCACTCATGCATAAGACTCGATGCTTTTATGCAATATTTTATTTAACATAATAGGGCACCAAATATTAACCTTGTTAAAAGCCAATTCAGTTGCTATTCAAAGTATTAGTCTCTCTTTACAACTCAATTGTTAGGCTATTCAATAGAAACCATTTGTATTGAATGTATCTTTAACAAAAGGCACCTTTCAAGGGGTTCTTAGAAAGTCACTTGTTAAAAATGAAATCAGGTATTCATTCGGTCGAAATCAAAGCACAGCTTTAAGTCACTCAACAAAAACTGACTCTAATTAAAATGCTTTTCTACTATTTCCCTAATATTTTCTCTTCAAAATTCCCCCTAAGCTGTATAACTTTATCATTCCGGTGACAAACACAAGGTCAAACGATTTGCCCTTCACGCATTGCAAGCACTTTCCATCAAACATATGTCACTGGGGGCAAGAGAGCATAAAATTCACTCGAAATTCCTCAAATAATCACAAATTAATTAATTGTGAGCATTTTTATGGGCGGACGTCAAAGCACTCGACTCGTTGCACAATTAAAAAAATAAGGGGAAATCCCCACAATACTGCAAATTCCTGGCAAGTGCCAGGACTTTTTAATTAGTTGTGTTTATGGCTGTGGCTTTAATGCATTTTGGCAGCTAGAATCAAAGGACAAAGTCCAAGTGCCAAGCTCTCACTCTCTCTCTCTCTTTCAAAAAGTTCAAACATTTTGAATGTGGTTTTGCAGTGATTTTACAGGGGATTTTCCCCCAAAGCCACCAAAGCTGAGTTGTTCACTCACCTGAAATGACCAGGTATATGCCGCACACGGATCACAATGCAAAACCAAGACCGCCGAGCTGTGGCAAATAAAAAATACATTTTCACTTTTATGACTAAAGGAATTTTTAAGCCAGCTTTTCTTGGAAATTTAAGGTGCTTTTGTAATTTAACTTTGTGACTTCTCTTCAACGAAATATATTAACCTTTGCATAAACTCGCCGTTTTTATAATTTCGTTATAAGTTATTTAAATTTATAAATTATTCAATTCAAAATTCAGGTAATTATATAAATTATATTTTATTTATATTTTAATAATAAATGTTCTCTTCTAAATAATAAAATCATTCAAAAGAAAGAAACAACAATAAATAAATAAAAATATATTTTAACTAAATAATTCCTAGACAGAAACTTTTCAACTTTTTAAATCTGTTTAAATTATGCTGCTTCGACTTAGAGGTCGAAAATAAAAGTTTAATTCCTTTTTGTCTACCAAAGACTTAAAGAAAATATTTATAAAACCTTGTCTAGTATATAAAGTATAACTTTAAGTAAAAATAATTTTTAAAGGCCTTAAAGAAACACATCTTCTTGTAATCTAAAAAAAATATGAAGCTCCTTTTTGAATGTATCCTAATTCTCAAAATTCATTACAAAAACACGATTCCAAATTTCCTTCTTGTTCCTTGAACACTTTCATAAAAAAGTGAAAATTGAAAAATTCCATAAATGAAAAACTTGTGAAATCAATTCACGGTTTTTAGCACTTAATAATCGCACAGCGGGAAATTAACAGCACATTCAACGTTTATGCGATTTTGAGAGCGAGTGCCGCCTTCCCGTCTCAGGCTCAAAGGAAAATGGCAGCGCCGCCGCCGACAACGACGACGACGACGACACTTTCACATTAATTAAACGCGTTTATATGCAGCACAAACACATACACACGCGGTGTACAGGTGTACACATACGAGTGCCTTTGCCTGTTACCTGTGAGAGAAAGCGCGAGTGCGACTGTGTGCGTGCGCTGACCGTTGCGTATCCGCACCGTTGGCACCGTTGATTTGAAGCACCGAGAAACCGACTCAGAATCCGCCGCCACACGTTCGCACACCGTAAAGTCCCCAAACAGACTGAATTCTGCGACTCCGGCGGAAAGTCGAGCGCCGAAGCCGTCCGTGCCGCGAAGCAACAGCTCGACGGGCACAAAAGTCCCCAAAAGTCCCAATCAAACATAACAAATGCCCCAAACTGTTGCGCAAAAACGGGGAAAGTCCTTGTCAATGTGTGTTCTAAAAAGGACACGAGCTTCTGCGCAGGCTCCATGCGGATGGGGAAATTTTGAGGAGCAAACAGCTGAGAAGCAACAGTTTGTTGTGGCGGGGCCAAAGGGGCGGTGGGTGGCACACAAACGACAAGGACGGGCAGCCGGTTAACAGAAGTGGGTCTCTCAGTCAATGTCACACGGTGATGACGCCTCGTCCTTTTTATGGTCAGATCTATCTCTTATTCGTTTTTCAAGGTACAAACCTAGCCAGGAAACACTTTAAGAGTGTCCTGAAATTGTTGATGAGGCTTATAAAATTAGGTAAGCTCATATAACTATTTAATTTTTTTTAGTTATTGAATACACCTTAAAAATATTTAAAAAAATAACTAGGTACAAGTTGAAGCTTTCTAAAAAACTCTAAAAATCTTTAAATATCTCATAAAGTATATGTTGATTTATTTCTTTTACTTTAATCTTCCTCTGCCATATGTTAAGGTTTTTTGTATGTTGATTTTTGGGCGACAGCACTGCTGACATACTCCTGACGCGCTGGGGAATGTAAGTGCTGCTGGGATTGTGGGCTGGATTTTCAGACCGGGAGGATGCTATCTTGGCAGCTGATTTGACTTTCACGCTTGCTGCTCTGCCGCTGTGGCATTTGAAAAGTGTCTCTCCTCCGCAACGGGCAATTATGGTGTTACGAGCCGAGTCTGAGGCTGTTGCAATTAGTATGCAGAGCAAGGACATTAACGCCATTTTATTTGCACATTAAACAGGTGTCGGGTCACCTGGCACCTGGCACCTAGCACCTGAAAATTGTGACCTGGCGGCCAGACAACGTCGCGCACGTGACGCCCATATATCGGGTGTATTTAATTAGTTGGCAATTTTTATGCCACACATGAACTGCCGTGCCTATGTCCTGCGGTCTGCGCCCTGTATCGCCATGTCCTGTCGCCAAAGTTTGCGCTTATTGTTGGACATTCACCGTGGGCGGCATTAGTCAGCACTGAATCAAGTCTGTCCTTTGATTTCGATGACAAAGCATCGGCTAAAAATACGTGATCAATGAAGGTCAGAGCCTTTAATCGATATTCTTTGAAATGTATTAAAAAATGTTCTCTTTACCTTAAGGGGTTTGAGAAATATATAATCTTAATATCTGTAATTATTATTTGATCAACTATATTTTCCATTAAAACTAAGCTAAGCTTAAGGAAGCTCCAGTAAATATCAAATGAGGCCTTTAATGCAAAACCTTTTCTCCTCCTTGAGAGTCTCACGTAACTCTTAAAATAATAATAGTACTAATTATCCAAATCTATACACTTTTAAATCAACTCCGAACATTTCCAAGAATCCTTTGCCTTGTCGGTTGAAAGGAGAAACTAGTTAAAGTGCAAGGACACGGTGTCCTAATCAGTAATTCGATAAATATGGCTTGTGTTTAGTTTTCGTGCTGCCTGCGGAGCTTTTTGTGCGGGAATCGACCTTCGAGTTATGATTTTATAATGAATTGGAGAACCTTGGCAACCTTCGTCGGTCGTCGGTGGTCGGTTGTCATGACGAGCACTAATAATTGAGGCTAGCTATTAATAAATATTTGTTCAATTAGCAGCAGAGCACTCGCAGATGCACTAAAACTAATGACAAGGCTAACTGCTAAGGTCGGAGGAGCAGAGTGAATCGCTTGTCCTTGCCCTTCGCCCGGATCGCTCTCGCTGTGCAGTTTATTCCGCTTCTTTATAAATAATGCCTGCAAGTATGCAGGATAAAAAAGGATGAAAAGTGGGTGGCAAAGCACACACACACACACACACACACACACACACATTTCCCATTCCGGTCTGTTTGCCTTCTATGTTTTTTCTAGTCTGTTTGCTTTGCGTTACACACACGCAGCGAGAACTTGTTTATTCACAGCGCCGTGCCAAAGAATCTGCCGGAATAAACGGCTTTATATCTACGTAAAGCCCAGTATCCGATTCCGAAAGCAATTCGCAATAGCTAATAGCCCGAATCGATGCACAGATTTTTATTAAACAAACAGCACTAAGAGAAAGTATTCATAATTTGTTTTAATTAAAGAATTTCGTTTAAATTTTCAAAAATATAAACAATTTCATAAATAAAAGCAAATGTTTATCAAAACAATAGTATAAAAGATTGATTTCTGTGTTTTGTAAATAATTTTCTAAGTAAACTGTTATATTAATTCATATAAAATTATAAAGAAAATTTTCAAGAACTCGGAAGAATTTCATAAACAACCAAAATATTAAAACATTTTGATTCATTAATATATCAAACAAATATTTTAGTAGAAAATATTCCTCAACTTTAAGTTATTGTATTGCTATTTAACCCCCATATTTTCCCCCCAAAAAACCCAATTTTAAGCACGTTAATTTCATGAAAAAGTTACTTTTACTTTCCAATGTCATCGAGTGCAAAATAATATTTGCGAGGAAACAGTTCAAGTGTCGGTTTTTTTTAATTTTGCGGCTTCTGTGCTGTGCGCACTCACGTGAATATTTCATGGCGCCCAACCCGAGATAAAAAATGTTCAAAAATATTTAGAAGTAAAATACGGAAATCAAAACCTAACGAAAGCTCCTGTCGACGGCCAGTCATAACATTTGTACTGAACGACCACAAAAACACAAAACGAGCGGCAAATCATATCCGGTTCCGTTCCGCCTTTAAAAACAAGTCGAGCCTGTAATATTTCAATAATATTTTCTGTGTGTATGCGCTTGACTCTCCACCTGTCGCTCTTTTGAAAACTTAATTGTAATCCGGGACGGAATTGGCAACAGGTATTTATTTGCACACAAAAATATTTAGGGAACTGAATATCAAATAAATGAACAATTTCCAGTTCAGTTCACTTTTATCCAGAGTCTGCTATTGATAACCTACCTTTACAGGGGATTCTTTTTTTGCTTATTTATTTAGCTTGGATTTTATTTTTGGGTTTAGATTGACTTCTCTTGCTATTTTGTAGTTTTCCTAATCTAAACAGTTATAAATATTGATCTGTTTTTGCCCAAAACCAAGTTCTATTTAAATTTTAGAGCTCAACTGCTGGCCAATGTTCATTGAAACGCCCACAACTGGCTACACTGTCACCGCACAAAATGCTGGCCAATTTGCTGACATGGCCCAAACGCGAAGTAAACAGCATTAGCCCGAGGTGCATGGCTTTGTTGGTTAAACAATTTGAAAATTTCAGTTAATTTCGAGGCTTGTACGCAGGCCTAATTGACCGAACGCTGGTCGCACATTTGCGGCTCGGCAGACAATTAGGTTTTGGACATGGCCAGCCACCGCAGAAGCCAACTATGACTATGGCATAATAACCAACCAGGCCAACAGCAACAGCAACGGTACTTTAGACCCGGCTAATACAAACATGAAAGTTAATTAAACCGAAAGTAGACTGACATGAATTTATATGGTCTAATAATATGCCTCGAGGCACGAGGCAGCAGCATCCCCTTTTTCGCAGGATTCATCCCCCTTTCCCGCTGTTGGATTTCCATGGACGCGGGCTTTTCGCTCCGCTTAATAGCAAACAATAATTAAAAGTGACAAGTAAATTAGTTTCTGCCGTCAACTGATTGCGAAAAGAATACGGCAGTGGAGCAGTTTAGTAATTTTTATTAGCTCAACGATCACCCCGTTCCCCGGCTGCTGTCTCGCCTTTGGGGGTAACCGACATGGATAAGAGTTTCCGGTTTTTGCGGGCTTTCGCACCTGCCAAGGTGGGTGTGAGTGTGAGTCTGGCGGAGCCTTTTGGCGATGTTTTATTCATGCGACTATTAACTGATTTTATCACGCTACAAATATGCACTACAGGGCGTATGCATAATAAATTCCAGACACTGCCAGGCATTGTTTTCGGCTGCCAGCTGCCTGGTGTGTGGTGTGAGGTGCTTGGTGTTTGGTGCTTGGTGCGTGGCTTTTACTGCAACAGCAGCTGCTTTTTCGCAGCAAAACGAATCTGTGCCGTTGTTTGCGGCAATCTTTTGGTAGCATTTTTATATGCCAGCGCATATTTATGACCTTGTTTATCCTTGTCACATGGCCCAAAGTCTTTAAAAACCACCAGCCACAACTTTGATGAACTCGTAAAAAAGAATAACGTATAAGTGGAAATAAATTAGTGGCGAGGGATCGAATAATAGGTACCCAGGAGTTGCTTAAATGAATTGCAAGGATATTAAAAAGGGGACATAAAAGGGAGAGAAAAATACAGATTATTGTTAAGATTTTTTGGGTTTGCTACATAAAATAGGAAATACTTTCTTAAATATAAATAAATTAAAGATATTACTGTATTCTTATTTTAATTATATATAATATTCTTATAAACTTGGGGTTTCTCTTTACAAAAATTTAAATAAATATTGGTTTTTATCGGAATATCAAATTCTTTTTAAAAACATGTAACTAGAACGTCAAGATTATTTTTAAGTAATATATTCTTTTGTTTCCCGCATATTTATCATTTCAGATATAGAATAAGTTTTATATAACCCGATTTCCTTCTTTTAACCACTTTTACACAGCCACAAATTTACAAAAATAAATAAAAATCCCACGATTTCTGGTTTTAAAGGCTTAATGGGATGAAATTTCAAGGTTCCAATAAAATCTGTAATGTCTCGCAAATCTCTTTTCCTTTCTTTTTCCGCCCAACAAATAAAAAACTGGAAAAAACAAGGAAGTTGGCAGCGGATGTGGGCGTGGTCTCGCCCTCCCCTGAGGCAATAAGATGTCTGTAGCTGATGCCTCTTTATGAATGAGTGAATAAATTCCAAAATGGTTGTCAAAAAAGCGTCACAGAGAAATTAATGATGACTTTTATACGCGAGTAATTCATGGCATTTTCATAATAAACCCACACAGCCACAAACGCGCACACACACACAGGCACGCATGGGATACCTTTAATTTGATTTCTAAGAAAGGAAAAAATGTGGAAAATATTTATGTGAATATATACACACATACATATATAGAGTATATAGTATATTTATGAACGCATGAAGGAAATATGCTCAAGAGGGACAGACAGAAAACAGGGCAAGTGCCCCCCAAAATATCCTTGTATCCCTGTTTGTGTGTGTGTGTGTGTATGTATCCCAGTGAGTTGGCGACTTTTTAAAAAGCTTTTTTATGCTCGTTTGCATACGTTCTGATTTTGAAACCATTCAAAGTCACTTTAACAGCCGTCATGCGATTTATAACGCATAATAATAAGACAATCAGGCTAAGGAAAAGGCGCCCACATTTAAGAGCGTAAATACAAATATGTTCAGAGAGGAAACATTTTGGACTTATAATATATTTTTTCATAGATTTTAAAATTAAATATATTTTTTTTGTAATATATAATATAGTAGCATTTATTAATTTTGAGTTCTGGGAATATTTAAACATTTATAAACTGATCTGTAAATAGAAGTAATGGCGTTCTTTCTTCAAGTTCAAATTATAAATTTCTTTTCTTTAATTTCTGTCTTTTTTTACACGTTTTAAATATGTAATAATTGTTTTATATTATTTACATATTTTATAAATTTAAAGATTAAACAAAACCTGTATTTAATTTCAAACTTTTTCAAACTTTTCCTATCTAAAGTTTCTGTTTTTTATAAACCACTCTTTTGCTGTACATTTTTTTAAGACTTTATATATATTTTTTCTAGATATATTTCTCCCTCTGTAAACATATATATATATATATATATTCTTTCCACTGACATCAGGTTTTCTAAGGCGATAAAGCAAATTGACAATTTCCCCGCTCTCGACGACCGCTCCCAGATTTCCCGGCGAGCTTGTCAGCTTCTTACGGCGGTCAGCAAAGTTGTCAAAGTATTTGCGGCACAAAAGTTTCCCTTATTTTAAAACTAAAAACCAAACTAAACAATCACGACTTGAGAGAATAAGCCATGGCTTTTATGGGCAGCTAGGGTCAGGTGGATTGTGCGACTAAATCCTTTCTGAGAAATACAAAACTGTTGGAAGGAAGTGATTCGTATTTACATTGACAAGAATCGAAGCTGAGCATTATTTTAAAGAAATAAATATTTAAAATTCTTTGAAATAGTAATATATAAAATCAGATTATTTGTAATAGTTATGGAATCCTATTAAGCAACATTGTTCCATTTGAAGTGCAATTCCCTCGTATCCTTTGCTACCTTTTCCCAGAAAATAATCCAACAATTAAAGGGAACCCTAATCTAAAATGGATTTGCGGCAAACTTAAGATTTAATCGTATCCCGGCTTCGGGAGACAATCAATAAGCATAAACCGACTTAACCTGATTGAATTAACAACTTTTGTTTTGGCCCCGGCAGACTTAAAAAGGATTGAAAGGACCTTTTTTCCTACTTGCTTGTTGCCAGCATCCGAACGCCGTGCTTGCGGCGAGTGCAATCAATTGCAAATTGAAAATTCAATTTTCGTTAATCGGCTTTAGCTAACCTACTGGCATACCTCGTTGGCTCCATAATTTAGCTCGTCTTTTTTTGCCTCCGTGCAAACATGTATGAATATGATGTGGGAAAGTGGCGAAAGTTTTTCTGCTTTTCGTTGCCATGACGAGTTTTTGTGGTTTTTCGTTGCTGCAGCTGCAAAAATGTTCAGTTAGCTCCACACACACACACAGAATAAAAGCAAAGCAAACCAGAGCCAGCATTTTTCATTGAGTTTCGGCTGGTTCTCCCCTCGACCTTGTCTGCGGGAAAATATGGTCAAGTTTATGGGGACTAGACAGAGGACGGCCGCAGGCAATTGAATCACAACGGGTGTGGGTTTAAATTTTAGTGTTGACATTGATTTTTGCATTAGTTTCTGGCAAACGGGTTAACCCTGCTGCTACTCAAAGCATACAGGAATGTTCATAACAATTTCTTTGAACGGAAGAAAGCATTAACAATATTTTTCTACATTAAATATTTTGATAAGAATGTTATCTGCAATTATAATATAAATTTGAAGGCATTTATTATGAAGACACAGACCTTAAGTAGCGAAAAATGAATCGAAAACAACTACAACAACAACAAAAAACTAAACTTATTTCTTTTTAAATACAAGATATGAGTTTTCGCTTTATGCAGAGAATATATTGTTAGTTTAATCAAGTTTCAAATAGCTTAAATTACTATATAATATATAATTTAAACTGAAACAAAGTAGCAGGGCAGCAAGGTAATGCAAAGGCTCAAGGTCGTCCCTTTTCGTGCCTTGAAATTCGTCTGGAGGAACTTCAATATCTTACGTTGCCTGAACTTTTAATTAGTTCACTGGCTGAACAACAGACCGGAAATTAAGCCAGTGAACATTTTGTGGGTGTGTGTGTGTGTGTGAGCATATGTGTACCTTAAGTGCACATATGTTCATATATCCTTGTCCATGTGTGTGTGTATGTGTGTGCCACGTTTTTGCAAGCTCCGCAAACACTTGGACGAGCTAACCCCACCCACCGATGTCCTTTTCATGCAGGAAACACTTTAATAAAGGACTCGGTGACCGGAGTGGCCTAGCAACAGGACCTCGGCTAGGGCCTTGATCCTCGAAAAGGACCACTCTTCATTTGGATGAGTGGCCGTGCATGTGGGCGTGGATTGCAACGCATATATGTATGTGCAAACATACATATGTATGCGAGAGAAAGCCGAGGACACCCATAGATGTGCAGCGACCATTAATTAGTCTTTGTTTTAAAGCACGGCACAAATTGAAATGCATTTTTCATTTCCCCCATCTCTCTTTTGTCCGCTCTTTTGGCCAAATGGTTGTTTATCCTCTGCAAACTGCATAAAAACATGCGGAGTGCCTGCAAATGCAGAATGCAAATGCGGAATGCATCCTGAATATCCTGAATGCAACTGCCGCCTGGCGGTAAGAATCCCTGGTAATTTGATTCACTCGACATTGCGATGCTGTGTAATGGGATATATTTTTTTTAGCCAACGGAATCAATAAGTAATTGAGTAAATGTTAAAATAAGTGTAGCAAAAAATAAAAAAAAACAAGGTAAATTGCTATAAAAAACGGACAACATTTTTTATTTCTTTTGAAGTCTTTAAAAAGGCTTTGTTTGATATAATATAAATATACAGCATTTATAGTAACTCTTATATAAAAACTACTCTATTTTTATTTTATTTTAATTTAATAATTTTGAACTTTCTGCTCATTTGAATAAATATAAATATTTCACTAAATACAACTATAAAACCCCAAAAGATGTCTTAAATTTTAATAACCTTTTACGTTCACAAGATCACCTTGAAGTATTTTATTTGTGTTGTGTATTTTTTTTTATGGTTATCATTTTCATAATTCAGCCACAAATATTCGCGACAGGTGTATATTCCACACTGAAACCGAATACAACCTGCAAGTCCCAGGTGCAGACCGTATAAAAGCAATAACAACAATATGCATATTGCATGGCCATCAACCGGTGGGGCCATAAGGAAAACTAAGAGACTGAGACAGAGACAGAGAGAGAAAAGAGGAAAAGGTCCAGAGAAAGCGAGCGGAGGGAAATGAGGCAAAGAGAAATGGAGTGCAACAAAACTGCAGACCGCCCAAGGCGGCCAACGGACTGCGGCAGAGGCGTAATCGTAGTTTGAGCTGCACTCGAGCAACATTTTGGGTTGTTTCGGCCACGTCGTTAGCTTCGCACTTTGCTGTCTGCCACATGGGACTTCTTGGGGGATACCAGGGTTTAGAAACACTCACACAGAACTAGGAATTTATATACAAATTTTTCAACAAAATCTCTTTACTATGACATCTTTTTTGCACCTCTTTTCTTTACAATTTCTGTGCGTTTTGTTTATTTCATGATTTTAGGTCGCCAGCCCTGGTTTGCTTTGCATGCGCGGGTGTGTTCATTGGTATTCGTAAGTTCCGCCTGTGTATCTGTGCGACACGCAGTGTGGGTGGCATGCAACTGCATTATTTACAAACTTGCTGGCAGCCATCACCTCGCCATGGCTGCTGCGCTTCACTTCCCAGGTGGCTGTAAAAACTTCGCGCGCTGCGCAATATCAAACGGAGTATCATGCACACAGTATTTTCCCAACCACCTCGACCCACTTTGTGCCCTTGATTTTACCTCGCTTTTTCCACGAATGCCTTTTCTGTGCGCTTTTCCCCCTCATGCCAAAGCCATCTTGACTCTAATTAGAGTCACGCAATGCGCATCGACGCCATCTTTCGGGGCTTTTATCTGGCGGGTTAACTCGATTTCCGGTCCGATGCGCTTTTGTTTGTGTCGGTGGCCGGAAATTAGTTTCGTTTATTCTTTGCCTTGTTGTTCACGCCATTATCCGCTTTCAAACTCTATGCGGGGTGCGTGTGTGTCCTAGTGGGTGTGTGTTTATTGAAAGATTTCTTATTTGATTCGGTTGACCAGACTGGAGTCGAGTCTTGACTATTTGCATTGCCAGCTGAGTTTGAATAGTATTTTGTTTGAGCAACTTGCAATCAATTTGTTTACAGGGAAATAAATATCATTCATTGAAGTCTACTTGAATAATTCTATTGGTAGAGCTTAAAAAAACTGTACTATAGTATATAAAATATGTTTAAGGAAAGTTACAATAATGAATTTATATTAAAAAGTAAATTTCTGTTTATTTTAAACTAACATTTTCTGATTTTTCGCTCACTGCACTGAAATTCAAGCCAAAATCGAAGCCACTATGGTCGACTAAGATGCGACCAATGGCCAGAACAGCTGCTCATATTTCATTGGCCAGCAGAGAGCACTTAGGGTAATGAAAATCACACAGAAGCCAGTGCCGGAAAAACTGAGAAACTGAGAGCGCAAAGTTGGCCAGAAGGCCACAACGCTAGTATGCGTGCCAAAAATATATATTTCCCCCAAAGTAAACATACAATTAAATTTGAGTTGCCAGTGGTGTGGCTTTAAGCAAGCCCTTGAGATTTCGAGATTCTTTCCATTTGAAAGTCGAGCAGTTCGAGTGGGGAATGTGTCAGAATTTGCATTGGCATTCTGACTTCTTCACGAGCCTTCAATTTGCGTCAAAACCTCAAGGAAGGCGACACTCCACCGAGACACGAAGGGCCAAAAAGTACCAATGAAACGATTTCACATTAGCCCCATGACATCTCTCGATTCCTGGCAAACAACAAAGACGAGAACGAGGACGAGGACGAAGACGACTGGCTGAGCGTAAATGGAGGACCGAGATTCGGTTTTGGCTTGTTAAAGGCGAAATAACAATTCCTAGAATTACAATAAAAGCGGCAACAGCAACAGGCTAAGTATAGGCATTACCCTTTGGACTCCTCTGCCACGGCTGACTTCCACTTGAGGCACTTTAAGTCCCACTCCCGATGCCAGTGCCAGTGCCAGCTCCAGCCTCAGTTTGGGTCTCGGGTCTCGGGTCTTGGTCCCGTGTCGTGCGGCCCCACACCAGCAGCTCTAATACAACGAGATTAAATGTCCTGTCGCAGCGGGCTTAAGCATTAAGCCCGGGTCGATTCGCCTCCGTGCAAAACTCGGGTGTCGCCGTCGCCGTTTCAGTTGCTCCGTTGTGTTTGTATCCGATTTTGGTGGAAAACATTTTGCTGGCTGGCTGCGTGGCAAGTGAAAACCGCACTCAGGAAAAAATCACGCTATGAATTTGTGAATTTTTTCCTTTAAAAGAAAAATACCTTGAATTTTTGCTGTGGTTCAGTGAAAATAACTTTCGAAAAAGTGATTTATAAATTCTTATTATAAGGTTTGCTTAGGTTGAGATAATTTTTACTTTAAAAGGCTGAAGGCATGTCCATATTATCCATTCTCAACTTCCTTTTGATTAAACATTTATTCATATGAATTCCATAACAAAAGCGCATTTATATTAGATAACTAAAGAATTTTATAAGAATTTATTGTCCTTTAAGAAACCTATTTGACTCTTTGTCCTGTGTGCGGACCTAGTTCTGTGTGTGCGATTCAGAATAAACATTGCTTTTTGGTTGCTGTTCCATTGCTGCTTATTGTGGCTGCCAACTCGCTCACTTCCTTGCCAAAGCAAACCCACAAACAACAATCGTTCGAGTGTTGACGTCTGCACTTATTCCTCCCCTCTCCCCCCGTAGTCCATACCCCACCTTCTTGCCACCCCAATCCTCACCCCTTTCTGTCTGCTTGGCTTTTGTGACCAGCTGTCAAGTGAGGCTTACCCCGCTGCCGCATCCACATCCCGGCTTTTGTTTGCCTCCGTATGCAATTCAATTTATTTTTGTGTCGCTCATATTTGCAAAGCCATACACTTGACGAAAATTAACCTTACAAATTATTCAACTTAGACTGTTGCACCCAAGTAATCAAATGTGTTTTATATGTGGCATAAATATTTATTATGCTAAAATAAAGTTATCTTTAAAGCCAAGATTTGGGTATGGAATACGATTTAAAGTAAGAGTAAGTAAAATTATTCCCTAATATTTATATTTTCCAATGTTTTTAAGGGTGTATAAATTATATATAGATAAATGTAAACCGTATACGAAGCCTTACAGGGAACCAGAATTATTCATACATTATAAAATGAAGAAATTTAAACAGAAGCCATCTTCTCAATTCTTTAGTCCTAAAATATAAACTATGCCCCGAAAAATCTACACCAAAGCTTACCAGCTTTTTTAACCAAATTAATATAGATTAAACATTAAAATATTTTAATAAATAAATCCATTAGAATGCCTTTAAGTATGCTCTTCTTCAGTATCTTATTAAAATCCAAAGTAATTTGACCCCTAATGTATATAAGGTTTTCAAGCACCATTTTTAAGCACCATTTTTAAGCACCATTCGAAAGCATAATGTTTCACATATTTATTTTCAAAGTGTTCCTGCACGCATATATACCCACATATATATATGATGACAGCGCGTCTTTGCTGCTTGAGCCCCTTTAAATTCTATTAAAGTCCGCCCGGAGGTGCTAAGGTTACATAATTAAATTGCAGCCCTGGCCTGGCAATTAATTAAATGCCTCATTTATTAACGCTTTGTTAGGCAATATTTTCACAAATGACTACAAAAACAAGGCGAAGGAAACTCGGCAAAATTAAAGCAAAGACAACACAGCAACAGTTCCATAAAAGTTACACCCCCACGCGTACACACACACAACGAGAACAGCAACAACAAAAAAATCCCCGAAATACGCACACCGTTACGTTGAAGCAGATACGCGCGGCGCAGACAGCGGCATATAAATTTACGCATTACGCATACGCCGTGTGGCGGTCGGGCACTGATTTATTTTTAACCTCAAAGCGTCATTCACAATAAAGATATTTTACGTTTATGACCCACAAAAATGGAAACTTTGACGTTGCCGCCTGCCTGCCAACGTAGTAGCTAACGTTGTCAGCCAACGCGGCGTATGCGCAACAATTTGCAAGGGGCGTTCACTTGTTGCGGTTGACCGGGCTTAAACTCTAGGGGCCACAGACACACAGCTCCCCCCCGATCCAAATCCACCTGACATGACTGCTTACCACCTAACCAAGTCAGCCAGCAGTGCAGACAATTTGTCTTTATTTTATTTTACTTTTTTGGGTAAGCTATAGATAAGGTTATTTGTTTAAAAAAACGTCTTTTGAATATTCTTGGATATAAGTAAGTTTCGGAAATATGGCTTTTAAAAAGACAAAATATTTTTATTTGTAATTTTATGGAATTAGAAAATGTTAGTTAATGCTTCTTCTTGATTTGTATTAAATTTTAAATAATAATAATCTTTAAATGATTACTAAAATAAGTACGAGTACTACCACAAAAAAATTAACATTAAAATATTGATCCAAGCAATAATAATGCATATTAAACTTATTTATAAAATATATGGAAAAAGGGTTCTTTGAAACTAATTTTTGTTAAGTAAATTATTTATATATTTACCTCTCTCTTATTTATCGATTTTTACTGTTTTTAAACTGATTTTTTCTTGACAGCACCACCTAATCGTGCAATTTTTGTGGGTCGTAATTTAATATGCGGCCGCAACTTTAACATGCCCGACACGTCGCCTTTGGGGTCGCGCCTGTTTATCCAACTACCAACACACCTGTGTCAACAATTCTTTAAAGTCCCTCTGTGCTCTGTGCTCTGCTCTCTCGCCGGCATTCGATTCATTTGATTTGGCCTGGCCTGAGCCTGGCCTGGGCTGGCTTATGCAAACAGGCAACAGCCACTCGAGCAGCCAAAGCCTTTCAATGCGCGTCAACAATTTACATTGCCATTGCCCTCTCGATTTGTATATATACGATTCACACTGCTAAGGTCCTTTGGCCCGCTTCTTGCCACCTTACCCACACATCTAAAGGACAATGGAGAAGGACAATAAAGGGAAATCGAAATTACACTGACTGAAAGGTTGTCACAATGCGGGATTTGGCTATAAAAATGAAAATTCCCCAAACGAGGCGGCGGAAAATAAAATTGATTTTAGTACTTGGATGTGTGTATGTTGTGGTTTTTAAATTTAATGGTTATCTATTTAAAAAAGGATTGGGGATGGGTTATTATGAAATTTTATTGTTGTTATAATACATTTACAAACAATAATATAATTTTGAAGATATAAAGTAATGTAAATTGCATTAAATTTAATTTAGAAAACTAAGAGGACTTTAAGCTCTCTAAAAATATATTAATGGTAAGTTAATTGCTATATTTTTCTTTTAATTCATAACAATAATTCCTTGTTCCTTAAATTTTAAATAAAAAACATAAAACTAAAGCCATAAAAACTATAACTCCTCCTGTGACCAGCTGCTCCAACCCCACTATATTGCAATAAAATGCGTTTTTATTTCCTGCATCCTGACAAATTGGCTTATAAATTTTATTTATAGTCCGGAGTAAATTTAATTTTCATGGCTTCCTGGACCAAGGTGCAATTGCCGTGCACTCCTCCACTTCCACTTCCACTTCCTCTCGCTCTTGTTCCTTTTTCTCCCCCCTGCCTTTGGAGAGTCCCTCCCCGACACAATCAATCAACGCGTCAAGGGGTCCCCTGAAGGACTTCCCCTCGCGGAGCCCGGGTCCAGGAGCATTTGCTTTGTTATAGACACACACACACACACACACCCATACATACAACAAATGCAAAGTAAAGGTGTTCGGTCGGCCCTCTCGTTACGTAGCCGTCAAGTGGGCCACAGGACAATGGTTGAGTTCACACTGCGAGATGAAGCCCATTCCGGGTGACACTGGGAGGCCATGGCAAAGGGTTTAGGCACTGGCGACCTGCATATTATTACGACAAATGTTCAAAACTTTTTCAATAAGCAACAACTTTGCATGCACACCGAACACACAGTGAGATATATATCTGATGTGAGAGGGCGTGAATGCACTGAAACGAATGGATATTGTTGGTATTGATTTTAGAAGAAAAGAATTTATATAAAATTAGCTGAGCATATCCATATAAGCTTACTTATTTGCATAGAGTTAAAGAGAAAGTTTAATCTCAAATATAAATTTTCACATTTCAAGGATCTACAATAAATATTTTGTCTGCCTTTTGATGCCTGCGATGCCCTAGCAATTTGCATAGTTCTGAAAAAATCATAGCCCAATTGGGGGAAAGAATAGGTGAATGTGTCGGCTGGTTTCGAGTGGGTACATAAATAATCTGTTAGCCGACTGTCAGCATGAATATGATGTATCTAATTTGCACACATTTTAGGCCCACATTCACACTGGGAACACATCCCGGCAACCGGAAATAGCACCACATCTGCAGGGTGTCAATCAAAAATGGCGTCGGCAGTCATCACGCGGCCATGCTGTGTATGTTGTAGTTAGTTCCCCGCCAGCTCCGGTTGCCAGTCCGCCTGTCCGCCTGTCAGGTTGTATCTTTGTCACACTCCAACTGTCGGCAGTGCAACTAAAATGATTTGTCAACGCTGAGCTCTGTGCAAAGCTGTCCCTCGGTCCGGAAGTCCACTGTCTGTCAACGCTTTGCCAGCGGAGAACTCGCTCACCTTTTTATAAATATGGGAATATAAATTGGAGCTCTATTTTGGAGGTGGTTAAAATAAATAGTAGAAGCATAGTAAAGATTACTATTATTTTTGATGCTTTGCTTTTAATATTTTAAAGTAAAGAATGAACAAAAATTATAAAACCTAGTAAAGTTTGCAAGATTTATAATTATAAAATATGTTGCCACGTGGTTTGTTCTTTATTATTTAATTTGTTTACTAAAGTATGTGATTTTTATTAATAATAAATAATTAAATATATTTCTCACTTAATTATTAATATTTAGTCTATTTTAAAAGATTTATATTGAAAAAAAGAATTGTTTATTCAATTCAATTATTGATTTATCCTTATTATATATTAATTTCAATTATTATTCCCATTTCCATTTTCTACTATTTCCTTAAAAATATAATTATTATTCTTCATACACTTTATACAATTCTCTACAAATAAATGACCATAAAAAATCCCCTTCAAATCGAACCATTTCAAACTTTTTAATCGGAAATTCAGAAGCCATTTAAAAGGCAAACGATAAACCAACTCTGGCTGCATAAAACAATGTGGCCTATTTATGCACGCCAACGCTGCCAATTAAGAGTATTTACTGCAATCTTATTTGCCTTAATTATGGGCAACGCGGAAACTTTAAGCCGCTGACGGCCGATGACGGCTGATGGCTGTGATTTCGTTCGCCAGTTGGCTGTTAATTGCAATTGATGGCCCATTCCATGCGCTCCCGTCCCTGAATGACGCGAATGACATTGACTGGCAATGCAGCCAACGATGACGATGACGATGACGATGACATTATTAAATTGAAGATGTTGATCATTTATAAGGCAGCACGTTTGCATATTTTATAATAAATGAAACGTGTGACAGCATGCTTAACTTTCGCAGCCAAGGAATCGTGGCCCCCTCCATCTCCGCACTGTTCCGCATATTTTCCAGTCCCATGTGGAAACCCCATTTAACACACACTCCTCTGCCCCTGCCCCTGCCCTCCGTGCACTCGGTACACTCACTTGCTCGCAGTTACTCGCACACACATACATTATTCGAACGCATTATTTAAATGGAACATTGCAACAGGCACAGACTGAAGACATAGCCTTCGTATTCCGGCTCAGTTGTCGTGTGTCTGCCATGCACAGAGAGAAAAAAGTACAAGATAATTAAAGGAAGACATTGCTAATTTAAGAGTGATTTTATTTTGAAATCTTCATATTAAAATCTAGTTAAAAATAAATGGTTTCTTTTATTTAAAGAGTAGAGTTTTACTTCTTGAATATAATTTTATTTAATATTTATTGTATTCTTTTTTGCTTAAGTTTTGTCAAGTGTAGTCTATATAATTGTGCGATGTGCTGAGTTGCTTATCTGGAGGTTAACATCGCCGTTGACGTTGTTTTTGTTCCAGTTATACTTTTACTCCCTGGGAATGGTTGTGTTTGCCCTTTAAATGATTTTAACGAAAGAATTTCCTCGGGGGAATAAGCGAATTTTGTTTATTTTTGGCAGCTCGTAGATGTTGCTATTAAATTTGAATATATTTTTTTTAAAGGAAAAGTATACAAGGTGAGTTTTAATGGGGTTTGAAATTAATACTTTTATTATATGATGATTTATGAAACCCTCACCTAACTCGTGATATATTCAAGCTAGATTTTTCCTAAACAAAGATAATGTTTTAAGAAAAACCTGGGCATATATATAAAATTCTCAACTTATATGTATTTAAGCTATAATTTCCCTAAATATATGTAACTTAAGGAATACCCAGGAATATAAGTAAAATTCAAGACTCCCACACAACCACCTTTGGCATTCAACAAGTATGTGGCTTATGATAATATATTCCATTGGACATTTCCGCACGGACACGACAAGTGTCAGGGATATGGCTATATAGCTGGAACGCCCCCCCTTGATTAGGGTGTAGGAGTGTCAAGTGATGAGCGGCGACCTGGAGGACATTCGCTCAATTTAGCCGACGCTGTCCTAGTGTTCTAGTGTGTCCGCATGCAGGCGATAGTGTGTCAGGCGTTGGAGTACTCCATTGGACCCTTGCCAGGACACGGACACGGACTTCAGGAAGATGAATGAAGTCATAAAAGCCATTGGCCTGTGCAAAAGGATACAATCCGTGCACACTAACACTCACACTCCGGAGACAAATAAAAAAAAGGACTCCAATCGTTGCCATATAATCAGGACGGGAAGATCAAAGCCAATGCCGGCGGGCGAGCCTGAAACATCTGGTCGCCAAACAAAAAAAAAAGTAGATACATATAAAAATATATGTACCAAAATCAAGCGACATTCATAACGATGTAAGCGACGATAACGATAATGCTCATGATGACGTTGATGACGGGCAGCCGTAATTAGGCTCTCGCCTGTCGGCAAACGAGTTTAAGCCAAGACGCAGACGAAACCGGCAACTAGCGCAACTTTAAAGCCAACTTGGTAATTCCTCGAGAAAAAAACGGAGCAGACAAAGCACCGAAAAAAATTATCAAATTTAAATTTAGAAAGTTATCTTTTGGAAAAAAGTAATGAAATATGATTCCTCTTGCTTTTAAATCATTAAAATTTAATAATGTTTCCTTAAATATTATTTTATATATATAATATAAAAATGTTTCTTTTCCAGTGTCCTTAAAAGGAAAAGTTTTAATCAGGCAGAGGGATTCCGTGTACAGTCCAGAGCAGTCTGTCAGCCAGGTTAAGACCGGAGGCCTTGGGCAGGAGAGAGCCGTGACGAACTTTTTTAATGAGCAACGTTTTGCGGCTAATAAACATTTGCGTGCTGGCCGTTAGCCGTTAGCAGTTGGCAGTTGGCAGTTGGCAGTTGGCAGTTGATGTTGCCATGACGCCATGTTTTTAATTGGCAGACCAAGTCTGGTCATTTGCCTCCCAAGGGTATCCCTCCGATGCTATGCGATGCGAAGCGACGCACGAATAACGCTGGCCAAAAGGCAATTGAATATTTTATTAAATTGCCCCAGCACACACACACACCTATAGCAGGAGCACAACAACAATGGCCACATTATATTGTGACAACAATTCATTATAAAATGGCGCCAAGGACATGAAGGGCCATTGCCGAAAAAGTTATGAAAAGCGTTGCGACCCATTTGACATGACGCATACGCCGCATTGGCCGTCAAACAAAGTTTTGTCGCCCGTTGCTTTATACACATTTTGTATATATAAAGATCTGCTTATATATTTAGATACTCTGAGTTGGCCAGGTATTATGGGATTAACAGGGCTTACAACTACAAATTTTGCCACCTTTTATTTTAATTTGTTTCATAAATACCTGATTATATTTTAGTATTTCTTTTGTTTAAAGTTTTGAAAGTGTTGGGGATTTAATTAGGATTAAATTTGTTTAGCCATGCATTTTTTATTATTATTGTTTAATATTAAAGGGAAGCCTTGAAAAACTAGCTAGAGAATTGAATTTAATATTAAATTTATGATTTGGGAATAAAAGCTTTATCCAACCGATTTATTGTTATTTTATTTAGCAAAGTTAGCTAGCATTAAAATCGAAAAATTGATTATTATAATATTGCCTGTTCAAGGCCTCAAGAAAGAAGTGAAACAGAGTTTTCGCTTTGCTCCTTTTTTTTTCTTTAAGTTGAAGCTGTTGACTAATACAAGTTCTCGACATTCAAATTTACTTGGCAAAGTTTTTCTCTCCTCTCTTTTTTTTTGCTGTTGGCTCCTTTTTTCCCTTTCTTTTTTTGGGCGCGTCCTGGTGAGTGAAACTTTTTGTTGCATACTTTTAGGCGTTCGCAATTCCTTCTTTTTCCCTTTTATTTCATTTTGATTTTGCCGCCATGGCCGTTGTTTTTGTTGCTGTTATGATTATTATTGTTACTGTTAGCAGACAGCAAATCAACAAAATTATGATAAACAGCTGCAGGTATAAGGCCGTTAAACGAAAACGACCCAAAAGCGAAGGTCCTTCCGAAAGCAACAGGAGCAACAGGAAAGGCAGCCAGCACAAAAAACAAAAAAGGAAAAAAAAATGACAGCACGGTTGGCCGCCTGTCCCTTCTGGAGATCCCGGGTCTCCAGTTTTCGGACCAAACCCCCCGTGAAAACTTTGCCAAAAAAAAACAACACACTCCCTTTTGTCTGTCTGTGTTTTTGGCATTAAGGGACTTTTTAGGCTCATCTCCATCGAATACAATATTATGTTTTTTTGTTATTATTCGAAGCCCCCGAAGAACGGTATGGCAGCGAAATAAGATAAAAATAAAAAGAATAAAATCAACTGAAATATTTGCACATGCTTACGGTGGCGCGTTAAAGCTTTTGATCTTTTCGTTCCTTCCTCACTTGCTGACTGCGTTAATAACGCCGCCGCCATATAGAGGTTTTATATTTTTTTTGGGAGCCAGGCGGGGTCCTTGGTGGATTCCAAGGTGACAGCTATTCCCCAGGCTGCCTGCCTGGCTGGCAACGGTAGCAGCGTGTTTAGAGACCAGGCAAATCGGGCATCCGCACCCGTACTCCGTCAATTTTTAGCTCGATTTTCCACCTCAATCCTGCCGCCGCCAGCAGCAGTCCCACGTCAAAATTTTCCAACGCTTCAGTTAAGCATTTTCACAGAGGGCGGCGAGCGAATTTCAGGTGGCAGCCTGGCAAATATTTGCATATTTGATATTTATGTAGCAACAACTTTATACATCATGTAGAGTTTCCATATCGATTTTGCCCACCATCCTGTTGCCACATTTTTAGTTATTTTTCACTTTCACACAGCCAGAAAAAGGAGTATTTGTCTTTCTAATCCTTTAGAGGGAATACAATATATAAGTTTTTATATCAGCTACAGCTGAGCAAGCTCTAAACCTTTCTACTAAAATTAAGAGCTGAACTAGTCAGGTTTCTGGTTATACTGAAAGTAGTGATGAACCCCTGCTATTTCTATAATTTATTAAAAACGAGAAAGTAAAAAAAACTACTTCATTTCCCATAAAAAAAACCTTTAAAAGTCATCAAAATTTACAGGGAAAGGACCTCCTGCTGCTGCCAAAGTACATATATCCCATAATACTCTTTTTGATATTAAATTCCCATTCTTTTTTTTGCAGCTTTTTACCAGTGCACCCACACACTTGTTGGCCATGTTTGCGCTCCACTCGAATCGCAAAACAAAAGGCGGGGGCGTGGCGGAGCCAAAAGGGGGCGGCAGCTGAAGTGCTGGCAAAGTATTCGCCTGTCACCATGTTTGCAGAAACCATGACTGCAGAAACCAAAAAAGCGAGTCCCAGTACGTAGGATCCACATGGATGCGGATGTGGGTGTCGTCCTGCTTCTATTTATAGGCAGGATATAGGCGGGATATGCTTCCAGCTGAAAGCTGCAGCTGGTCGCCGATAATGAATTCAATGGAAACCATTTCAAAATAAATCGAATTGTGAAAAACAATAAATTCTGCCCTAAGAACTTGTTGAAGCAAAAGGATATATACAAATATATATATATATTCATTTCGAAGGCCCCTAGGCAAGTGTCAATTATACAATGGTGCACAAACAATATATTGTTATTGTTCCACGGTTTACACAAGTCAACATTTGCCGGGGCAGGGCAAGGAGAAGGAATAAAACAAATAAATTCTATTTATTTGCCATTAGAATGTCATGATAAATGGTTGGCATGTGGCCAATGCCCCCTCCGTTCGAACTGTGTAAACAGATATTTTACCTCAATTCTCGTCACAGCTGCAACCCATCCCAGGCTGTCTCAAATCAGAAATGAATACCATTTTGGCCAACTCAGAAGTATTGACTTAATTCGCCGCCATCTCGGCTCATCTGTCTCTTTAAAGCCACAGCCCATTGACATTTGGAATTTGCGGACCATTAATAAATGTTGCCTTGCCCTACGATTTAGGTAATCAAGAAAAATCTATGTCAATTAGGGCAATAAATCAATCTACAATCTACATAAATATTCACTTTCCACTGGCTCTGTTTGACATTAGTTAACCTTAGCAGACTTTAATTGTAGTTTACATTATCAAGCTACTAAGTAAATTTGCTTTTTAATAGTACTTTAAGGATAATTGGCTGGAAATAAATTAAAGTTAAGTATTTAGAATTAATGAATAGGTAATTCATAATAAAACCAACGAGAAAGAGAAAAAGAGAACGTAACGAAATTAATTTCTTAAAAAAAAAGACTCGAGACAGTAAACAACTCAACAAGAAACTCCTTTTCAACGTTCTATATGTCAAATATATGTATTTTTCAATATAACACGTTCTGAATTCCGTTCCCAGAAGCCGGCCTTAAGGAATCCTTTAAGTTATTAATTCATTTTTCCCTTCTGAAATTGGTACAAATAACTAATCATTTCCGCATGTATATTTATTAAAGCTAATTTTCTAGTATCTGCTGTATTTCCATTGAACTTACCTCCACTATTTGCTACACAAAACTACTTCAAAGGGATTTTTACTCTGTTTTATACGCGGTTGCAAGCTATATAGTGGCAGCAAATTAATTAAGTCAAAAGCCATTAAGCTCTCTTTCACTTTTTTACCTGTGCTCCATTATTTATTGGATGCAATTCAAATGCTAGTTCACTAGTTTAAAAAATGTAATGCAAGAAGCGATTTAAAATGCCAGCTCAATCTCATTTGGATAGAACCCTGACCATTTAAAATTATTTTTGTGCCAAGGCACACCTGTAGCCAAGGATAACTTTGAATTAAAAAAATTATTGCACATTTTGTCGGCTTTTTGATTGTGTCAACTGCCAGGCATTGGGAGATTCCATTTAAATTTCAGCCCCAAGAACCAACTTCTTACTGCCATTGTATTGCTGGCCTTTTACTGGATCAACGTGGCAGTAATGCACTGAGTACTATATACTACATATATAGAATGGAAATTGTATATAGAATGCATGCAGCGCAAAATGAGTTAAAAAAAAAAAATTGAAAATAAATGTATGCTGAGGAGCATCTTTTGCGCATGCAAATGTGCTGGGGACTAGGGTCGGGATTGGTCCTGAAAGAATTCTAAAAGGTACGGACATTTATATATAAGCTCACTCTGAAGTATACACAGCTAAAAATAATGTATTTTGTCGAATTCATCTGGAAATCAATAAAAAATGCAGCGTTATCCTTAACCTTACTTATTTTAAAGAGGAAAATTGGTTAAATAGAATATTATAGATGAGGAAAACATATAAATTCGTTTTTTATAAAAACAATTTAAAGTAAAGGAGGTCGTTTCAATAAATGGAATTTTAAAATTATAAATTATAACCAAGGAAAAAATAAATAAATATTTGATATATAAAGAAATACATTAAAAAAATAAATGATACATAAATATATTCTTTGAATATAAGAATTATAACGAAATACTAAATTGCGTTTTAAAATCTCTTTAAAATGTGTCTAAAAATATGCAACAAAAATGTGAGATATGTATTTTCCTTTTCTTAAACTCTTTAACATTATTTAGCTTAGTTTAAAACATATTTTAAAGAGACTTCATATCCTTAATGATACAAAATTTATATTTTTGAAAAAAAAATTAATTCGATATTATAAAAAACTTAAATTAATAAAAATTAAATTTTAAAACTCCAGTTTGTTCCCTTTTTCTTAGTGTACACACACGCACTCCTACGGAAATGTAAGCGTCGTACACATATTGAATCCATAAATAAATCCTTAAGCAAAAATTGTAAATGTCGGATTAAGTGTATCACAAGAACACACACATACACACACACACGTAGCAGTGTGAGTGTAAGGTGTGCGTGTGGGTGTGTGCTGGCGCATAAATAAATATGGCAAAGGAAAAGAGTGAGAAAGCGAACTACTCTCACCGAACACTAAAAACTAAATGGCGAAAACAGTTTATTTGCCACCCCCAGACACCCCACCCTTGCACCTTCTCCCACACCCACACCCACTTCCGTTTCCGTTTCCGCTGGCGCTTCTAGTTGTCAAACGTGGTTAGATCGAAACAAAGTTAATTCCCTGCAGCAGGTTTATGGCAAGCAAAAACACACATAACACAAACGCACACCGGATAATAATTACTCGAAACATTGTAATCCTCTTAACGCCGAGATTTACACGTTAAAGCAAAGCGTTTATGTTTGCCGCCGTGATAGATTGTCACACTTTCAAAACACGTTTCCGGTTTTTATTTAATCGTAAAAATGATTTATGTTTATTTTAATTGTCCTAATTTAACTTTGATTTAAGTTTTTGATTAAATTTGCATTAAAATGTCTAAAGGGACTACTCTTTCAATCGATTTCCTCTCCTTTCTTATGAACAATTAATAAATCATAATCTTTTAATATTTAATACAAGAGGCAGCACTTGGGGCAATTCCTGAAAATTCGTAACTAAAATTTTCAACCAAGATTAAGTCATTAAACGTGAGGAAACTATATATTTTTTAAGCGAACTCTGAATCTGAATTCATTTGAATCAAGCTGGGAGACACATCTTCCAATTATCTTGTACTTACAACTTTTCTTTTACAGCCCCGCAAAACTTCGCCAAAAATATGCGCTGTATGCGATGTATCTCTGAGATACTATAATTTCGAATTCCAAACCGAAAACACCTTGCGTTAGACACGTGCACACGCTGCCAAGTCCCCAAGAAGACTGGAGCACTCCGCCGGAGCTGTAGCTGGAGCTGCTGGAGCTCGAGAACTCACTTGGCCAGCGGCGGCGGAGTTCGGCGACAACACGAAGTTGGCTAACAAGAGGAGCAGGAGAGACAGGCGAGAGGCGGGGTGTTTGTTAACCAGAAAAGGAAAAGACTCTGTTGCGCGCGTAGGGGAAATGCCATTAGCTGGGGAAAAAAATTCCCTGGTGTGTTCTAAAGCCCGAGCAACAGTTTGTTGGCCACCAGGGTCATCCTTCAGCCACTCGCGTATCAATAGCCCAAAAATATTTACATACGCCGCCGCTTTGGAACCACCGAACTGCGACGGAACGGAAAGCACCGCCTCCGCCACTTTGTCAATGTCAAAAGCGCACCGTGAACGGGGGAGAGGACGGGATAAGAATGGGTATTGAAATGGGGCCATTCCATGGCCATGCTTGTGGGCGGTGGGTGGCAGCAACTAGTGGTTCTCATATTTCCACAGTAACAAATTTGTTTACGCTTAATTGGTCTACGCTTACATCGGATCAGGGACACAGGACCAGCCAACCAGCCAGCAGACCAGACCGGAGCAGACCCACCGTCCCCCCCAGTGGAGGCGGCACAAAGTTTCGCATTGTTTGGAAATTGACTCGCTGACTGGCAGCCCCGAAATGTGTGCTACGCTTTTGTAACGGCAAAAACCAGGGGAAAAACCGAAAATACAGTTAAAATTCTGCAACTCGAATTTAGGAAACTTTTTAGAAAACTCTGGAGGGACTTTTTAGTGGTAAAACTCCCTTGGCATTTGCCACACAATGGTAATGAAGGTAGATATATTTTGAAATTCCTCAGACAGTAAATACATTCTATTTTCACGGAATTAACTTTACTTTAACTTTTCTGGTTTCAAATCTGTATAATTGGAATTTAGCTTTATTTCACTAGAATTACATCATAATTATAGTATTAATTCACCACTAAATTCCTCAGAAATGTAAAACTTTTTTATTGTTTCTTGTAGTTTTAATTTAACTTAACTTATTTAACTTTTCGGATTTAAATTTTTTTTTACAATAATTATTTTACAATAATTAAAGTAAAATACTTATTAAATTCAGCCACTCAAAATCATAAAAGTATTTAATAAACCAAAAAACACTTTTTGGTGGTAAAACTCCTTTGAAATTTGCCACAAAATTGCTACGAAAGAAAATGTATTTTAAAACTTCTCAGAAATGAAAAACACATTACAATTTTTTTGAAGTTTTGTACTAGGAATCATCATAACTCCTGGAATGAACTCCTAATTTAACTTTTAAACAACTTCAAAATCTCAATAACTGGAGTGCAGCTTTATTTTCCATGAATTATATAATTTTTCGATCGATTCGCGGTTCTCAGAAAAGTACGACTGTGCGTGGACTTGTAGTTCCTAAGCTGATTAATGTGCCTCCCTTGAATACTTTCGGCGGAGATGCCTCATCGATTGTCAGGCTCCATTGTGTGCGCCGCCAATGTGATATATGTATATTTGCATGATTTACCAGGCCGATGAGGGGAGGAGACGGTGGCGGCCATTAGGACACAGGTCGCAGCCGGCTGGGGTTGTAAAAATGGTCCACAAGGATTTGTGAAGCACATGCGAATGTCATATTCGGCCGTGTCCTTTTCGTCCTGCTTGCATGTGTGTGTATGTGAGTGTCTGCTTGGGTTATAAATCAGAATGGGAGAGGCAGACAATGGCCGGGGCCATTTGGCATTCACTAAACAGGACAAAGGTGAGAGAGAGGTTCTCGACGGTGTCATAAAAAGCAGTTTACACATGGGTTCTGGCCCATTTCGCTGGCCATTTTTATAAGGCCACTGACGGCAATTCATTGAGCGAAGCATAAAATTCACATAACATAAAGGTGCTGCTGGTGGTGGTGCGGCTTAAAGTCAATTAATCTAATTGCAGGACACTTGCTCTCGCTTGCACTCGCACGCACACAGGCACACACGCGAAGATAGCAAGGACGAAAGGTCAATCGAATCCCTGGCGATGCAATTAAATTAAATCTCTAACTGTGAACTAATGAGGTCCACTTGAGCTCTGCGGTCCGGCAGGAGGAAGGATGTGGGATGTGGCATGTGGGCTATGAGTGCTAATTAAAAGCGCAGTCTGCCTGATTGATCATCCCTGGAGCTGCAGTTCCTCCTCGATGGCCTCCAATCGGTGGCTAATCAAGGGGATTTCATTATCACAGCTCTCGCACTTCAAATCGAGACCGAATTATTTATAGCGAATGCTCAGTGTAATGGCAACCGGAAGATGGCAACAGGAAAGGAAGATGGCAGACGACAGCGCAACTCCTAACAAGCTCATACCTCCTCTGTCCTCACAGGACCCCCCAGGACGATTTCCCTCTGTCTGTTAGAGTGTGTGTGTGCGCTTCCCTTTCCGTTCGCCTGCCGCCTGCGTGTGTGTGTGCTTAAAGATTTCCCGCATTAAAGCAAATCTTTGCGCTTCATATGTACCTATACCCTCACCAAAAAGTTTCTTCTTTTTTTTGTGACACGCCATCAGAATGTTGACTCGCGTTTTAGGTTTTAAGGAAGAGGAAGCAAAAAGCTTTTTTACTGGCCCATCGCAGTGCATAAATAAAATATATTTTATTGCCCTAGGAAGAACACTTTACAGGATAATCTAAATACAAATTATGTTCTTAGCTTCGCTAGAAGTTTTAGGATAATAAATTAGGCGTCTCTAGGTGGGGAATAAAGACCACAAATTACTCGGTTTAATATTTGTATATTTTTGGAATTATATAATTATGGGACTTAATTTTTATAGAAAAATAACTTAAACTTGAACTCTGAAATAGTTTCTTAAAGTTTTATTAATCTGTTAAACATATTAAACGTTACATATTAGACTCCTTAAAATTTGTTTTATATTTTGTAAGACTTGAAATTTAGCTTCAAGAAGTCTCCTAACAAAGTGTGACCCACATTCAAGGATATCAATTGCGCTGAAAATATTCCTTATGTTAAATAAATCCCCCTATAAACGGCGGCACTTTGAGGATATGAAAAATATGAAAGCCTTTGGTTAGCATAACCCCTAAACCCTCTGCTAGATATAGCCTCTACCTCGTCTTTGACCGATAAAAAGCCAAAAGGGGAAACATTTTTCAAGGATATGCCTGTTGCAGTAGCTGGCCGTGCCAGGTTGCTGCTGCTCCTGTACGTATTTGCTCCCCACACTCCCAGCCAGGCATCCTGCGCACATAGACAAACTCATTACGAAAAATGAGCGTCCTGCGGCGCTCAAACAAAGCAAGGTACGAACCTGTAAACGGCCCCCCCGGCAGGGTTTATGTATGTGGAGAGAGTATGTATGTATGTATGTGTGCTTGTTGCTTGTTTATGCCAAAAATCATATACACCGCCCACATATCGATTTTGTTTGATGTTTAGCCAGGGCCCAGGATACCAGGATACCCGGCTATGCGGCTATATGGCTACAGTTTGGATAGTCCCGGCCTCGACCCTCGACCCTCGGCCCTCGGGCACCCACAACCGAAGCGCCAAAAACAAAGGCATACACACGCACACCCAGGACTGGTAGTACACCTCATCATTATTTCCGTTTGTGCACCGGGCTTACATTACGACGTCGCGCCGCGTATTTTAAATATTTAAAGAGCATAAATGCCGTAAAGTTTGTGCACATTCCAATTTACAGGGTGCCGCCGGAAGTGGAATTAGGTGGCAGTCAAAATTCAGGAAGGCGGATAAGGGAAGGAAGCTATTCGAATTCTGTATCCTGTTTGTTTTTATCAGGAATACTTTATAGTTTTCGGAACCTTGTTCTTTGGGAACAGGAAATTTATGCAAATTTAAAATTAAGGATTTCAAATATGAAGAAGCACTTACCTGAGGTTTTGCAAATATCAAGAATATAACTCTGGCCTCGAAGAAACAAACCAGCGATGTGGAGATGCTAATAACTGGTAAGTCCCAGCAAGATTATTACAATATAATTTATACATCCGTCAAAGAAACTATCTGTAAATTTGTGTGAGGCATCACAGGTCAGACTCAGAGATGTATTTCTTACTTAAAAACTTGCAACTTTTAAAGAATTAACGTACAAAAAAGAGGTGATGAAACTTTACAGATCCTCAAACTCCCAGAATTTATTCCCAAAAACAACCCAGAATTGAGCTAATAAAATTAAAACCAACTTAAACCAATCTAAAAGAAAGTATTAAGTTATTCCAAACCTCTTACTTCACACGCTTTAATTGCACACCCGAGTTATGGCCAAGGCTTTAAGCCATCCGTTTAACGACTGCGATAATTTGGCCCAGAGGGCGACCCGAAACGAACACCCTGTTTTGTGTGGCATTTGGAGAGCTTCCCACTTAAAGCCAGTGTTTTGATACAGTTTTTTACGAGCTGTTCACTCGCTTTTTATGCCAAAACAATTGGGTGTATGTTTGCTGAGAGGGATTCGTCCGTTTGGGTTCATTGTGGCGCTTGACCCGCTTATTGTGATGTCGGGAGCCCGGGCTCCTGATTGCGGCCCTTTGTGTGTGCACCGGGAAATTGTATTCGCGGCCAGTTAATTAGCTGCCAGGGATCGCGTCCCTCTCGCGGGACTTCATCAAGCGACACCGACTCAAAAAAAAAAAAACAAGGCAGATTCTTCAAATTACTTTTAAAAAACAAAAAAAAAACTGGTAGAAAAAATGGCAAACGAGAGGGATAACCTTCACTGGGCACTTCAACTTCCTGTCTAGCACACTGAAAACAATATGTTGGATTAATATTTGAATTGGATTAAGAAATGTCTTTGGGAACTATATTAATTTAATCTATATAACATCAATAAAAAATTAATATCTTTATAGAGTTCAGAACGCAATAACATACTAATGGTAGATCTCACAAAATGCTACAACCTAACACTGCCTGCCTACGGTCTCTCCGTGATAAAAGGACTTTTGTAGAAGCTGCAGGGAATCCTGAAGAATATCCGAAATTGCTTTCCGTGCACACGTGCAGTTCGGGCTGCCTTTGTGTCCGCTTCACTCTTATTTCAAACGGCAATTGCATTGTGCCATTCCCAATCCGCTTATGGTTGCTGCCACGCCTCCGGTCCGCCCTTTAACTCCTCCTGGACGCCTCCCTTCGGTAAACAATGCACTCAGCAGCAAACAGGAGGAGGTGGAACACAACAGCAGCACTACAAAGTCTGTCCCTGGTAAGTGCTCTGCGTATGATAAAAGCTTGTGTCATATTTTCATTTTTCAGCTTTTCGTTGTTTTTTTCTGTTTGGTTTCTTCTTTTTGTTGTATTTGTCGTTTTCCTCCATTTTCCATCTGAGGAGAAGCTTGCCATCATCCATGCTGCTGCTCACTTAATGCCAGCACTCCGGGCTAACCCGTGCTTATAAAAACCAGAGTACTTTCATTAGCTTACCGCCAGCGGACCCTTCCGGCAGCAAGGTCGGCTCCAGGACCAATAGATGCTGCTACTCCTCCTCCCAAAAAAAGAAAAACATACTGGGGAAACTCAACGGGAAAGCTCCAGAAAACCCAGGGAAAATGCGGGGAAATCGTTTTCCCCTTCGAAAAGCTTCGCTGAAGCTCCCCTTCCTCTTGCTCCCTGTTGCTGGCGGGTTTTGCGGATTTGGCCTTGGCATAGGAACTGACGCAGCATTCACCTTCTGTATTGAACTCAAATATTTTCAAAACTAATTAGTTGCAACATACGCAGCTTTGACATTGAAAGTGCGCTGCGCATTGGGTTTCTATTAAACTAATTATGTTTCTCTTTATTCATATATATATATATAGATATTTTTGCTGTTCGTTGGAGTTTTGTTTTGTTTTGTTATGTTTTGTTTTGTTATGCTTTATACACAGATTTGCAGTTAACAATTTCGCATTTTTACAAATTTATATTCGGTCGTAAATATAAACAGAAAATAGCTATCGATATAACTAGGTGATCGGGTGGTGATTTCGGGTTAGATAGCTGGTTTTTTGTCTTTTTCCTAAACGCTACGAGTATTGGTTGTCCGCTTGAAGTATAATACTTGGACACAGCATCTTCGGTTGCGGGGCTCTTTGCTCTTACTCTCTAAACACAATTCTTATGTTAGTTAATCGTCGCTTTTCGAATCGAGTCGAATCCAAATGGTTGAACCGAGTGTGGGGGGACTTAGCTTAGGATTATACTCTTAATTCGTACTAAGGCATGTGTAACATGTTGGGTTCGGAAACGGCAACACCCACTGTTGTGTGTAATTTATAATATCGCAAAACGGTTTATACAAAGTCAAGTTAAGTCAAAAATAAATAAAGAGGCAGCGAGAGTTAAATTAACGCTAAACAGTAACATTAAAGAAACGTATCGCTAACGCCGAGCCAACTGAACCGTAATCCCGCCCCAGGGAGATGATGGGGATGGCGACTATGACGAAGTGACCCCATTTACTTGGCCTCCCAGCGCCGGATGGATTTACTCCTTGGAGGAGCGGTGCCGCTGCGGCATTGGTCTGTTCTCCCGGTAAGTCTTCAGTTTCGTCTCCATGGCCTGCAATCAAAATACAGAAGGGAGTCTGGGTTAGACATAATTTGAGCATTCAAGCAAGATATCAAATATTTAAGAAAAATATAAGTAAATGCAGCTAAGTTTACATTTACTAAGAATAGGAATCCAAAATCTGGGTAGACGTACTTGGACTGAGTCTGAGACCTTTACAAAACATTGAAATGATGACAATTCGGTTGAAAATCATTTAGAATTAAACAAAAAACACAAGAAAACGAAAACAAAGACCGCACAAATAAGGTACAAATAATGTTTGTATTTATTAACCAAAGCAATTAATAAATGCAAGCGGAGGGCAACTAAAATTAGCCGGCGGATCATCGACGCAGCCTCAGAATGGCAGGCCGGGTGCGTCCGGCGAGTTGCGCATGCGTTCGGCAAAGCGTTTGAAAATGTTCGTGCCCGCAGAGAGGCTGCTGGGCGTCGTACCGGAGCTGCAATCGCTGACGGGCGTGGACTGGGAGCTGCTGGTGGCCACTGAGCTGCTGCTGCCGCCAAAGGCGCGACGAAAGAGGCTCGAACTCGATTCGCTGGCCGTTGGCGGCGGCTGCAGCGGCTCGGGGCGCTCGCAAATGCAGCGAAACTTTTCGCAATCGGGACATAACAGGGCCTTATCCCACTATAAAAAAACATATACGGAAAAACACATAAGCGGGGGATGGGTGGGAGGAGTCGGGGGAAATTGGGTGAAAACATAACAGGGGAACATGTTGGGCATGAAAAGTTTTCGGCTTTCGCTTGGAGGGACTTACGTTTAGTTTTCTCAACATGTCGGCCACAGTGTTGAGCGCCGATGTGCGACAGCTGGGTTTCAGGGAATTGCCATTGATTTGGTTCTCGGGATCTGCAAGAGGAAGCACACGTACACAGCTGGTTAGTCGAAAGGTTAGTTGGTCGAGACTACTAGCTACACATGGATGCAACGTACACAATAAACGAACAATTTACCTACTAGAAATGTCGCAAACTCTCGTCTCTTTGATTAGGGCTCTTAATTTTAATAATTTACAATAAAGTTACAAATAATAAGGAACTTAAACCATTTGCTGCGCTTTCACAAAAATCAACTAATAAATTAAAAACATAAATAAAAAAAGGGAGAAGTAACGCAAAATAAAAAAAACAAAACTAAAGTAAACTAAACGCAAGGCTTGAACTGGCGATTCGACTTGGTGAGTTTTAAAACGTGCCTGGTTTTCTTAAAGGAGCTGAGTATCTTACTTTTAAGCGAGTGCTGCTGGTTATATTCGTTTCTATTAACTAAACTGCCATTGAGGGCGCTAACGCTGACGCTTGTGGCATTGGTGGCGACCGTATTATCGTGATTCGCCAGCTCCCCATTTGCCACGATGCCGTTCGGCAGCGAGGTGGACGAGTTCATAGAGCTGTTCATCGAGTTGGTGGCGCCCGTTCCGTTCGCCGTCGGTGTCACATAGCGTGTCTTGACGTTCAGCTCCTGTTTGAGATCTACAAGAAAGCAAGGTGAAGTATAAGCATTAAAGTAAATATGTTACAGGTTTAAACCCACCTCTCGTCTCATCCATTAGCCGCTGCAGCTTCTCTTGCAACAGCCCCTTCTCGTCTACCTCCAGCTCCAGCAGAGCGTTCTTCTCGTAGGCCTGGTCCAGCATTTTCTCAAAGTTCTCTATGCTTTCGTTTAGGATGCGGTGCGCCCGCTCCAGGTCATCGTTCTTTTGCTCCAGCTGCCTCAGGTACACCTTCATGGTGTCTCGCTCCTTTTTTACTGCCTCCAGTTGCTTCTCCATGTTTGACATTTCAATGGCATGCGAGTCCAGCTTTAACTACAAGCAAAGGAAATTCATTATTATAGAATTGGGCAGGATTGAGAGGTTAGTCACCTTCAGGGACTCGTTTTCGCGCTCAAACATGGTGAGCTTGGATGTGAGATCTTTGATTATGCTCTGCTTCTGTTCCAGAGTGGCGTCCATTTCGATTTCCATCTCCCGCGACTGCTCCACGAACTCGTCGTACTCCTGTTTCACGTCTGTCCACCTGGCAGGCAAGTGTGTTTTAGGGTTTTATGTCACGATGAGTTTTCAAAGGTACTCACTCTTTGTGGTACTGCTTGGAGCGCTCCTTCCAGTATCTGCACTCATCTTCGACGCTGTTGAACATTGGTGGCGAGTCCATCTCTGCGGTTTCCTGTTTGTTTTCCCTTTTTTTCCTGTACTAATCGGTGGTGAAAAAGGCTTTGAAAATTTCGTTCGTTCGAATTGTTTAATCTCTGTATTCCAACTATTTAGGTACTAAAGTGTTGCTGTGTTTTTTAGCTGTTTCGTTTTTAATTGATTAAAAAGGCCAAAACACAGTTGTTGGAGTTGAAGTCGTAGTTAATTTTCGGGTGAATGGTCTGTGGAAACGGTGAAAAATCAATTAGGAACAGGTGTTTACTGCAGCGGTTTGTCTTCACACAAAAATAAACTAAATAAAACATTTTCTTCTGTGCGTCGCTGTTGACGCAGCAGCTGCAACAACAGCAACAACAAAGGGGATACAGGAACAACAGCAACAACAAAAGCAAAGCTACGACGAAGTTTCCCATACAACAACGCGCTGTGTGAAAATGAAATCATCGCCGATTTTCCCCCGGAATTCGGCCAGATATCGATGAAGCTTAATGCTTGCCAACATCCCACGTGTCCTACTTACACTTAGCACTTACTTTTCCTACGTTTTATTTGTTTTATTTACATAAAATCAGTGTAAATAGTTATTTTTCCGTAAAAATTTACCACTCCAAACTAGCCAACCCTGGTTATTCGGTAGTGTGACCAAGTTGCGGTAGGTCCATGGCGCTAAATCTGCCCTGGTCTGCAGTGGCGCTTCAAAATTGTGCGTTTTGATTTAATTCTCCTTGTATATGGTTTTACTTGGTCGCTTCTTTCGCTTGCGCTCTTTTCTAATGAATTCCAAATCCGTTTTTTCAAGGGCTCGGGCTGCAAATGTTATGGACTTATTGGCCGGTTCATCATTGCTGGTATCATTCGAAATATGGAACTCTGAATCGGAACTATCTTCGATTATGTGCGCGGAACTTAGCGTTATGTCTCTTGTGGAACTCGGCGTGTCAGGTATTATTACTGAATTATCATCACCCACAATGCTTATGGGCAGCGCTTGATAATGATATGAAACGTTTCGGCAAGATTTGCGGCGTAATTTGCCCTTTCTGCTTGTTTCAAAGTCGCTGGAACTGTCTGATTCGTTATTGTTGGCAGACACGCATTTGCCTTGATTTTCGTTATTTGGAATGGTAGTTATTTTTGTTTGTTTACTGTTTTTCGGCATTATTATTTCAACTTTGGCAGAATTGTTTTGGTTCCGAAATGAGTCTGGGTTTAAATAAACTTTTGAACTGGTTCCACAAGACCGCGGTGCAGGAAAACTTCCGAAGGTCTTCGAGAAAAATAACACAATCTACTAATTCACTTTTAGATTATTGTTTTATTTTATTTTTTATAAATTTGTTTTTTGTTTTTAATAATAATACGTGGTGGCTCTGACGAGGGCTGCAGGAAAACACAACTTCATGAACCAACTAGAAAAAAAAACTTATTTTTGGTATTTTTGAGGGTTGTTTTCTACTTTGGACCTAGTCTGGGCTGCCTAGATAACTGGTATTTTCCAACGGTCCAGCCGAGGTCACACTGTTTTCAACAAAAATAAGGTAAAATATAGCATACAAATTGCAAAAAATGTTAAACAATTAAGGCAATTAGGAGTACTACGCAGGCCGTTTTCAAGTGCAAGAGGTAAATGCAGCCTGCGTGGTCTTCAAGTTAGCCGCTAGCAGAGAATTGATTAATTGCGGCGCATGCCGAAAAGGGAGGATGCGTTGTAGAAACGAGAGTGAAAAGAAAACCGACGAACTGCAGCAGCAGCGGCTCGTTCGGACGGGAACAAAGAACCAAAAGTGCAGGTCGCTGAAAAATATGTGCAACAGCGCCTAAATTGTGTTTTTTCTACTTCGGAACCATTGCAGTTGGAGCCTTTTGCTGGGCAGCAAACCATAACGGGAGTGTCAGCCAGCGAATCCAGAGAGCAAATCGAAGAATCGGAAGAATCCGGCGATAATCCAGCATGGCGGACCCCGAGAGGCAGAGCCTGATCACCAAGGACGAGGGCGGCGGCTACAGCTCCGTGGACGCTGTGGACGAAGGCGCCGACAATCCCGGCAGCAGTGCATCGGTGGCCAACAATGAGGACGGTGCGTATCGGGACTGTAAGACCGATTATTGAATTGGCCTTTGCCTTTGCTTTTGGTTTTGGTTTTAGTTGGGTTTGGTTCATTCAACCCGCATCCGCAGCTTGAGCTGCCTCCGCCGGGTGCCGAACTCTATGCGGGTGCGGAAACCCAACAAGTGTGCGCTGGTGCGGCGCTCTACTTATCCGGCGACGCCGTGATTGGAAGTTGTGTGTGCCGCCGCATTTTCACACTTCACGCAACTGAGTGGGGGGGGGGGGGGGCGAAGGGCAGGGCGGCATTAGCCTCAACCGGACTGCAGAGAAAACCAAGTATTTAGCCACAAATCAAAATTTGCTTGTCAAATCAATATCTGCACTTTTTTGTATCATTTTGATGGGCGAATAATGCATGATAACCACTTTTATTTGTTGGACTTTTTCCCTGCCAGAAGGGATGGCTTAAAACATATCACACACATGTTTCTCTAAGTGCAGAAATCCGATGCCGGTGTCGACCAAAATATTCGCACTACTTTTGTTATTGTTTATGGTACGCAGCCGTAATCAGCGTTGCTCTGTTAGCGTTCCCCTCCAGCAGCTGTTTAATCAGCTTCGATTTGTTGGCGGAGGCGGAGTAGCAGGGGGCTTAGTGAGTCACCATCATTCGGGTGATTCGCTGGCCTTATCACTGCGCAGGGCTCAATGAAAGCAGAGACACAGACACGACCGACGGATCCATTGTTTACCGAGGAACCTGATCTTGGCCCCAGGGAAAGCTTCGTATCGTCAAGATACCTCCTACTTTGTTGGAGTTGGGTTTTAAAAGAAGGTTCAAGGCTTGCCAACCGCTAAATGGTCTCATTATAAGAGAGGAGGGAAAAAATGCACAGATAAAAATGTATACTTTTTTTCGAATCAAAAATTACTAGTGACACGTCCCATTAATTATATATTGTGACAACTTGACACTTATGGAAATTGTTTCTGAGTTATCGCAAAGCACAACAAGTAAAATATATTTTTATGTTAGTTGAATTCCATAAAATATTTTAAATATATAATAGATGTTTTCAAATAAGAAGTCAAATAATTTCACAAACTTGTATATATGCATCGATAAAATTTAAATATCGATTTTATCGAGAAAAATTTGAAGAAATGCTATCTAATTTATTTATCGTTTTTCAATTATATTATTCTGTATATGAAACGGAATATAGATATATCAGTACGTTAAAAAAAATCACATTTATGTATATAAATCCAGAATCAATATGTGGACTTTTTCTACCATATCCACAATATAGTTTATAGTAGTTTTCATGAAAAATCCGACATGTATGGATTAGGTTATTCTAGCAAAACAATATTAATTTTTTTATTTATAGTTCTTAAAGAGGAAATACGGCGTCTGTTCAACATTTTCAACCCAGAAACAAACTTTAAAGTTTACTGAAAGTTATTATTATTTTGCCAAATGATCCAAGATACTTAAACAATCTTCACAGAAAGAGTATCGCTTACCGACGCCTTTCTTTGTTTCCTCATCTACTCCTCCTTTTGACTTGTTTATGTTTATATTCTTTTTGCACAAAGTTCGAACTTGTTGTTGATCAACCGAGAGCCACAACTGCGGTCTAGCGGCTTGCACTAGTTTGCAGCGAAGAGGACAGGAGCCCTGCATTCATAGAGCCAAAACATTGACCCATTTGGTTTTATCGCCGCTTTGCTCCGACCCAACACAGTCGTATCAGAAGATGCACAGTTCTCACTCTCTCTCCCTCTGCGAGACAATCTCATCGAGAAACAAGCCATGGGGACGGAGTAGTGTGGCTGAGGGCCCTCTGCTGGCGAGATGTATTTATTTTACACCAAAGGTCTAAACTTTGCAGGGAAAAAAATAGTTTTGCTAAGATATTCATTTAACTGATATCTGATTCGGTTTCCCTAATGGATATTTCAGGCAATGGAGCACCGACGGCGGTGCCTTGCATTGGACCCGACGAGCTGCCGCCGCCGTATCAGCAGAGCACCAATACCGGAGGCGTGCCAATGGTCACCTGTCGGGTGTGTCAGCACATGATTGACATAACCACGAAGCGGGAGCAGCACGTGGTTAAGTGCACCCACTGCAATGAGGCTACTGTGAGTGAAATCTAAATAAATGCTTTTAACAACTCCTTAATTTATTATATCCACAGCCCATTCGGAATGCTCCGCCGGGAAAGAAATACGTGCGATGCCCTTGCAACTGTTTGCTGATCTGCAAGAGCTCGTCGCAGCGCATCGCTTGCCCACGGCCCAATTGCAAGCGAATTATTAACCTGGCTCCGAGTCCCGTCACCCCGCCCGTGCCCACGATGCCGGGCATGTGCCGCGTCACCTGCGGTCACTGTTCGGATACATTTTTGGTGAGCTCCCTCCCTCTCTCGCGTAATCTTGAAAAGGCGTTCTAAAGCTTGTCTTTGCAGTTTAACACCTATCACAACGCCCTGGCCCGCTGTCCACACTGCAGGAAGGTCTCGTCGGTGGGCTCGCGATTCGCGAATAGTCGCGCCGTGATGTTTGCCATAGTGGCCCTGGTGTTCCTCATTACGGGCATTGGCGTTACCATTGGCACAATCTCGTATGCCTCTGTAAGTGGTATCTTTAAATGTTGTCTTGTCTTTTTATTAACAGTTCTTGTTTTCGTTTTATTTAAGGAACACGGTGGCATGTACTTCCTCTATGTGGCGCTGTTCGTGATTGCGGGCAGCATGTTGGCCCGATCCGCCTACTATTTCCGCCTTAAAGTGAGCGCCATTGATGGGCCCATGTAAAGCTAGAGAGAGAGCACGGGGCCAGCAGCAAAGGAAGTGCATTGTTTTATTTTTATATATATATTATGCATATATATCATTCCTTTTGATATTAAATGTAACCCGTAAAACTAAACACAAGCAGCCAATAGCAGACGGAACACTGAACTTCGACTTTTCCGCGAAAACCAAGCAAGAGCAAAGCGCGAAAAGCTAATTATTACTTTCCGAAAACCTAGCTAAATTATGAATAGGATGCAGCCCCTGTTTAAAGTGATTTTGAAAAGCATAATTAGCATGTTAAGGCCGTAACTAACTAAACACAAATACTGAAAACAAAAGTTAATACATATTTCGAGAGTCGCTGCAACACCAACCATGTAAAAGTATAAAGTGCTAAAAGAGAAAGAGAAACACAGAGAGCTGTAGTCATTAGCTATTAGACCAGCGACCGATCAACCCACATGCACCCCCATCCTAAAACCATAGGAAGCTAGAAACTGGATCAGGATCGGCTTCTCCATTTTAAAGATTGTACAGTTGTGTTGTGTTTAAGTGTCCGCCGACGATGTTCGTTTTCCGTTTGTGCCTGTCCCTGCAACTACATCATATTTCGGTATTTATTCGCCACACGTGTATTCGATTTTGTGTTTTGCTACCTTTCTGCTATGAATTTATCCAAAATGCACTCTCTTCTCATAGGCAAGCGAGCGGTTTTAGTTTTGTTTAAGGCGTCTAGCGATGATTTTCAAACGGTATACATATGCTAAACGTGCTAATGAAGGTACATACATACATACGCGCATATATACCACATACATACATACATAATTATAATGAAAATAAAAAAACAAAGCAACAAACAAACACTTCTTGAAGAAAACATAGAACAACAACAACAACAAGCAACGCTCATGCAGAAACAACAATTTAGACAGCAACTGCTAAACTGCGAAATTCATATATATATATGTGTATGATTAAAAGGAACGGTTTACTTTTGAAATATATATACATATATATATATATACAACATTTATATTTAGTACATTATAAATTAGCATACATACACTGTAAATAAAATGAAATAAAACCACAGCCAAAACTGTCTTTTGCTTGCGGCACACCTGGATGGGCGCCCATAATAGCTCTTTCATATTTGGCTCTGACTTTAAGGCAGCATTGGGCACAATATATAATAGAAAGAGCATTGGCTAACTGTCTGGCAATCTCTGGAAAGCGTCCAAACAATTTTGCGGTCTTTTTGACGCCGAATATCAATGACGTTGGTTATTTAATGATTCAGAGATCGCTGCCAAAAAGAGCTTCGGCTCTCCCAGCTTAACTGTTGGAGACGAATCCTTCCGTAGGACATTTCATCGAGTCAAAGAGTGCCTTGAACTAGACATCTGTTTTTGTGCTAGCCACCGTCAAACCAATTCGAAGCATTCAAATGTATTTCCCTGAGACCTTGGAGCAACCATGATGTCCCTGATTCCTTGCTTTACACTGGGTTCAATAGTGCGCTGCAAGACCTGTTTTAACGAGATCTACTCGGGAGAGGTAGGGGGAAGTCCCTGGTTATATTTCATCAGCCTTTCAATGTAATCCCTTAGGTGTTGGCCTTTGATCTGGGCGTCAAAATGCTGATGATGCGTTGCCCGGCAAGCAAAGGCGGTGGCGATGAGC